>JANFOE010001927.1:0-173487 GCA_025667525.1 Glebionis coronaria
ACATCCATATGAGCTTCCATAGAGAGTCCACAGGGGTAATAACTAAAATATTAAACAAGCCAGGTCAGTCCTTTAGGTTAAGTAAGGTTAGCAGATTAGGTCCTCTATTTAACATTCCACTTAATCTGATAACCCATACATGTTGATCATCCTAAGCTTTTCAACAAGCTTATCATGTTGTATTGTGTCCAACCCTTTTGTTAGGATATTTGCAATTTGATTTGCAGTATCCACCTTAGCAGTTTTAACAACACCATTCAAGATTTTTTCCCTTACAAAATGAAGATCAATTTCAAGGTGTTTGGTTCTCTCATGAAACACAAGGTTGGCTACTATCTTAATAGCAACAGAATTACTGCAACGATAAAGGTCAACAGTTAAAAGATTATCACAATGCAAATCTTTTAATATTTTTAAAATCCATATGACCTCACTGGTCACAGAAGCAAGAGATTTATACTCTACTTTTGGTGATGATTTAGAGAGAGCATTCTGTTTTTTTCTCTTCCAAGAAACGAGATTATCATTTACAAAAACACAATACCCAGTTACAGATCTTCTAGTGACAATGCATTTAGCCCAGTCAGTATCAGAATAAGCTTTAAGAAACATACCAACGGTCCTCTTAAAATGAATGCCCAAACCTGGAGAGCTCTTAAGATACCTTAATATCTTGAATGCAATTTTGAGATAAGAGTTCAAAGGGGAATGCATAAATTGCTCAAAAACGCGCAACATAAGATATATCAGGTCTGGTATTGGTTAGATAGATTAGCTTACCCATTAATTTTTGGTAATTAATAATATTCACAAGCGATGGGTCAGTATCAGTAGGCTCATTTGATATATCAAGTTAAGACACCAATGGAGTCTTATCAGGTTTACAAGCAAGCATACCATACTCAGATAACAAGTCTAACACATACTTTCTTTTATTCAAACAAACACCAGAATCTGTGTCAACAAATTCAATACCTAAAAAATACTTAAATTTACCCAAGTCCATAATCATGAACTTGGTTTTCAGAAAAAACTTTGAATTTCTCAATTTTAACAACATTGTTACCAGTGATGATAATATCATCAACATATAGTAGCAAGGCAAGAAAGACACCATCATTAGACTTGGTATAACGAGAGTAATCAGATTTAGTTTGGCAAAAATCATTTTCATTAAGAATAGAGGTGAGTTTAGCATTCCATTGCCTAGGTGCCTGTTTGAGGCCATATGAAGACTTTTTAAGTCTGCAAACCATGTTTTCACCTCGTGGAAGATATCCTTGAGGTGGTTTCATATAAATTCTCATCAATGTCACCATACAATAAAGAATTGTTAATTTCAAGTTGAAACACATGCCAAGACTACATAATAGCTAAGTTAAGAAGACATCTAACAGTAACCATCTTAACAACAAGTTCAAAGGTCTCCTCATAATCTATTATCTCTTTTTGTCCAAAACCATGAGCAACAACCTAGCCTTATATCTTTCTATCTCCCCACTGTACTTAAATTTTAATTTCTAAATCCATTTTCAGCCTAAGGCATTTCTACCTTTAGGAAGCTAAACAATTTCCCACGTATTATTCTCAAGAAGGGCAGCAAGTTCAGTATTCATAGCATCAACCTAAAGGGGGATGTGAGATGCTTCAAATAAGTTTTTTGGTTCACTGTTTTTGTTAAGTTGGGTGACAAAACAAAACTTTTCTTGATTAAGTTTAGAATATCCAACAGACTTTTCAAGCCCATACCTAACCTTAGAGTTAACAACAAAATCATTATAATTCTTTGGAAAAACAGAAGTTCTAGAAGACCTTCTTAAAATTTGAGTTCCCTGAGCTGAAGTGCTTGGATTTTAATCCAAATTTCCTCCAGACACATTGTTTTCATCAAGTGTAGCTGTTGCTCCTCCAACCCAGCATTAATGTCTTCGTAGTTTTGAGCATCATCCCCAATACTTGGGAAATCAACAGTGTTCACATCATCCCCATGGTTGGAAGAGTGGCCACCTTCATTGTGTGACTCATGGTCACTGTTATGATTTGGTGTTACTCTCTTATCATCATTAGGAAGCTCAGAGTTATTTAAATCAAAAAAGTTTAACAGGTTTTTTTCTTGACTAACATTTGACATATCAGACTTATCATGATTGTTTTTTGAAGCAGAATCCTTAAAAGTAAAATTAGACTAAAAACTTGAAACCAAGAATTGATTTCTATCAAGACTAAAAAGCATGTAGCCCTTTTGAGAATTAGAATAACCCATCATAACACATTTCTCATATCTATTAGACAGTTTATCATGACTATTTAAAATAGTAGCAAAGTATAAACAACTAAACATTATGATAAAAGAGAGATTAGGACAAGTATTATGAATCATTTCATAAGGAGATTTTTCATTTAACACAAAGGAGGGAAATTTGTTAATAAGAAAAGTAGCAGTTAGGATGAATTCAGACCAAAATTTCAAAGGAATTCCCCCTGAAACATAAGACAACCCTAGCTACATTTAATAGGTGTCTATGTTTTCTTTCAGCAACCCCATTTTGTTATGGAGTATATGCACAAGATGTTTGGTATAGTATCCCATTATTATTACAAAACTTGTAAAATGTTTGATTAACAAATTCAGTTCCATTGTCACTTCTAAAGAGTTTAGTGGTTCTTTTAAACTGATTTTTGATCATGTTATAAAAAACATCAATGAAAGTAACAACTTCATATTTAAACTTAATGAGATACACCCAAACAACTCTAGTATAATCATCCACAATGGTCAAAAAAATATATGTGACCAGAATGACTAGTCACTTTATAAGGCCCCCACAAGTCAAGGTGAACAATATCTCTCAATAATTTTGTTTTATGTCACTTAAAGAGAATGGTTTCTAGTCTGCTTATCCCTTTGGCACACTTCACAATAATCACACTTATCATTTTTATTAATTTTTATACAATATTTTAAAACATCTAAGGCAGGATCTGCGGGATGGCCAAGCCTGCAGTGCCAATCATGATAAGAAAGAGAACAAGTGGTGACAGTTTTGCTATTGTTACTCTTAATACCTTTAGTATCTAAGTAGTACAAATCACCACATTGATTACCAGTTCCTAGAACATTTCTCAGATTCAAATTCTGATTAAAAAGTAAACATTTATTCTCATCAAACACAACAAAAATTTTATTGTCCTTAGCAAGTTTATGTACAGAGATCAACGTGACACAATACTCAAGTATGACCAACACATCAAACAAAACTAACCCATTAGCCAGCTTAGGATTTCCAATTTTAGATATAAATGCTTCAATACCATTGGGATGGGCAACTTTGATTTTAAAATGAGATATGTCATAAATATTATACAATTCCTTTTCATTATTGGTCATGTGTTGATTTGCCCCTGAGTTAATAACTTTCCCATGTTGAGTCACTTTAGACAGAATATTGGTGTTATAACATTTTTTTTAAAGTTATCACTGAAAATCTTGCTAGAGTTAAAGTAAGTACCTGTCGCATTGGCCTGTACTTTTCTTACAAAACCATTTTTTCCTTAATAAGAGAGAGCAAAGTGGTGAGTTGTTTATCAGAAAAACAGGGTTAGAGTTGGTGCCCACAGAATTGTTAGAAACATTCTTTCCTTTAAAATTTTGACCATATTTTTTCTTCTCAAAATCATTTGGATACCCAATAATTTTAAACTACCTATCAATAGTATGTCCATTATAACTACACTTTTCACACACCAACTCAGAATCCCATCGGGTCTAATGGTGTTAGGTTTGGCAGTAGTATTAGGTCTAGGAGTATTACTATTATTAGGCTTAAATCCACCAGAGTTAAAACTCTAGTTTCTTTGAAATTGTTTCTAGCATGCCCATTAGACAAAAGAGCAGATGTATGAGTTATCTGAGAGGACCCATACACATTTCCAGATAAAACTCTGTAAGATTCCTCACTAGATATGATAGCATAAGTACCTTTATTATCTGGTAAAATCTCTCTAGAGTGACTAGAGATTCTAATAGTCATATAAGAATCATCAATTCCCATTAAGAATTTCATTAATTTCAAAAACTTGTTATGATTCTCAAATTTATTAGTAGCAGGGCACACACAATTAGGTAGCTCAGCCATAACATCATATTGTTTCGACAAAGCATTCAAACCATGATAATAATCAGATAAATTAGAACCATTTTGCTTCAAAGTATTAATCTTATGGTGAAGGTTAAATATAAAAGACCCATCATCTTTATGATAAGTTTCTCTCAAATCATTCCACACATGTTTAGCCTTTTTTGAAAAAAATTGTCCAAGAAAAAGTTCCTCAGATATACAGATACGAATTCAATCCAACACAACAACATTGACTCTTTTTCACTGTTTTCTTAAAATATCATCAGTAATAGATCTTTTACATGTTCCATCAATAAAACCAATTCTGTTTTTTCCTTCTAAGGCAAGTAATATATCATTAGACTAAACTTGGTAGTTTTATCTCCCTTTAAGTTTAACTGATATAACAGTTAAAGTAGCAGAGTCATTAGGGTGAAGATGTAAAGGGTCACTAATGTCAAGTTTGCTAATCAAAGTCGCAGAATCACCCCAACGTGTTCAGTGTCTGATTCACCATGAATAGACTTGGTGAACCTCAAGGAACAAGCATAAACAAGGAAATAAACAACTCAATCCGTGACAACAAAGTTCTAAGGCTTCCAAACCACTCAAGGATGGTAGGTCAAGGGCAAGGCAGAGACTAAGGGTACATATAAACAAGACAAACAACCAACATAAATAATCAACACGAGAGAGTAAACAAGCAAACACCACCAACCAAAACAGATAGCCAACCAAGAGAGAGTAAACAAATAATAAAGTAGAGAACAAAAAAGGTAAGAGAGAGAAAAAAGGTGTTACAGTGCATGCAACCCAAGCACAATCGATCTGTCTCTCCTAGATTCACTTATCTAGGATGAAACAGACCCTCCAAACCAAACCCTAATTTATGAATAATTAGGGCAAACCAGAAAATCCAACAGATCTATACAATAGATCTACTGAGTCAACCACCTGCACCAAAACTAGGGTTAGGAAACAAGATATTATCGAAACCCTAAAAAATATTTAGAAACCCTAAATTTTTTTCCACAAATTATAAAGAATATATGTATACATATTATAGATCTGACTATCTCAATAGTAGATCTACCCAGAAACGATATCAATTTCAAAAACCTCCAAATTTTTCAAAACCCTAATTTTTTTGATAATTTCAGAGCAAAGAGTCTTTGATATCATGTAGAAAAACAATATTCAATAGATTTAAACCAGTTCATATAGCAAGAATCAAAACCCTTTGCATTAAATCAAGATCGGATATAAAACAAAAGCTAAAGATCACTACAACTACACTGGTGTGATCTTATTATCTAAACCGATAATAGTTTTACAAAGGATAAACAATAATCTGGGTTACATGATACCAAGAAAGAGAGTTTTGTAAAACACACCGATGAAAACCTAGATAAGGGTATCTGTATGTATGGCTAGGGTAATAAACGAACAGCAAGAGAGAAAGAGAGAGAGAGAGAGAGTCGTTACTAATGGGCTGGATATGTTGGGCTCGTTAGTGGGCTTATGACTTTAGCCATCTTGACAACATTAGTCCTCAACATCCATATGAGCTTCCATATGTAGTCCAAAGGGGGTAATAACTGAAATATTAAACAAGCCAAGTTAGTCCTTTAGGTTAAGTATGGTCAGCAAATTAGGTCCTCATTTTAACACAAAAAATCAACAACAATATATGAGCTTTGTGTCAATTCCTTGAAGATTATTGCTGTTTAAACTGAGCCACAATCAATGTTCAACATTATACTCTTTACAACCTCAAACATGTGTTGGAAAAACACAAGAAGTGACCTGTACGCGTGAACAACGAATACGGGTTAAAACAAAACCCTAAAAAGAAAGTCAGCCTAAAAATATGTGATTTAAGTCATGCTTCATAGTGATTTATGGAGGATTTTTCCACGTCAAGGCTTACAATCAGCATGTGATTATCACTATATAAGAACCCTTATTTGTAGGACGAGCAATTATATAAGATTGCATTAAGCAACTTAGGGATAACCAAAGCTGTAATAGAAGATTGAATTAAAGCCTGTGAATAAAAGGATGGTTTTTGAGTTAAGGAATAGTAAACTTGTGATTAGTGGTCTTTAGTAGCTGACTTAAAACACCAAGAAGTATCATATGTTGCATATTACGGGCCTGGTAGTCCTGGTCGTTATTATGTTCAAGGTATAAATCAAGTGATATTTTTGGTAAAAAGTGTAAGCACGAGTTAGGATTACAGAAACCAAAAACAAAGTTCTAACTAACCAGTGATTACGGAGTTAGTAGTTTAGTTCTTGATCAGATTGTTAACTTGATCACAACTTCTTCTGCATTTAAGATAACGAGTTTGAAATCGTCCTTTGGACTGTTGATTGGATCTCATATTGTTGAATCTTTCGTAGGATTCATTCGAGATACCGTTGATTATCCTACATGTGTTTAACTAGAACTAAGGCTAGCTATATCTACCCGTGTTTAAGGGTTGGATAGATCTATGTTACAGACTTACTCATAATTCAAATAAAGACTAAGTATGTCGGCGGGTACTTCACAACCAAAAGAATCAACTTTGGCATTTTAGTGTCTTGTATTAACAATCAACGAATTATACCATATGAAGGATGCGTATTGAGGTGTTGTTAGAATAGATTATGGGACGTGTTAGACCCAGACTCGGACAATGGCAAGAAAAGCAGTATAGTTAAAGACTTATTATTTCAATCGATTCCAAAATATTTGGTGTTACAAATTAAGAATTTGAAAACTGGGAAGGATATTTGGGAATCGATTAAAACTTGAAACCTAGGGGCTGATCGCGTAAAGGAAATGAGGTTTCAAACACCTAATTACGGTCGCAGTTCAAGAATCTAACGATGTCAGATAATGATAGTATAGATGTATATACCGTGAAGTTATCAGTATTGCTTCTAAGTCAGCCATGCTGGGGGAAGTCATGTCTGAACACAGCCGATAAAGAAGTTTCTCACAAGTCTTCCTATACGTTTATCCATATCGCGTAAGCTCTAGAACAAGTTTTAGACCTTAAGGAAACGGGGTTTAGGATGTGGTGGGATGATTGTAAGTGCATGAAGAAAGATTCAAAGAAGAAGATAATAAAGTGAACTTGCTATAAGATAGGAATAAATATTCCAACATGAATAATGACTCAGGCAGTAAGAGGAAGTGGTTCATACTCTCGAGTCCGTAACCATGATCATGGACACGACATTGGACATGGAAATGCATAAAACCATGGTCTACGTGGTTCCTCGAAAAACCGTGAAGATAATGAAGAAAAGGATAAACAACATGAGAAACACGACCTCTCACATATAAGGTGTTACCGTTGTGATTAGTACAGACATTTTGTTTCAAGATGCCTCGAAAAAATCTAAATCATGAGGAAGACCTTAATGAGATGCAAGAGGAAGACGTGTATCATGAGGAAGGTACATTTTTTATGATGAGCCATATTCAAGAGACGATTTTCATGAATGGGGAAAAGTATACTTCGCCAAAGATCGATTCAAATACCCAAGAAGATGATGCAAATTTGACAACGGTGCAAGTAATCACATGATAGGATTTATTTTTCAAAACTATATGAAAAATATATGGAGGTGTTAGGTTCGAAGATGGTTTGTGTGCACGCATAAATGGAAAAAGACTCGATTTTGTTTCTAGGTAAAAATGATGAACAATTTTTTTTGAAAGATGTCTATTATATTCCCTCTCTTCAAAGTAATGTGATAAGTCTCAGACAAGCGAAAATATCCAGAAAGGATTAGTATCCAAGGTGATTTCTTAACCATGCGAGATAGTCGTGGAAATTTTCTTATATAAGTCTCGTGTAGTGCAAAGCTTCTATATAAGGCGCAACTAAAGGCTGGTATAGAAGATAAAAACAAATTAGGATAGGAATAAATTGAGGTATTCACACTGGCAGCTCGAATCGAGACCATAAGACTATTGATTGCTCCCGCAATCGAGAGAGGTTGAAAGATTCATCACATGGATGTGAAAATCACTCTTCTAAATGGTGATCAAAAGAAACTTGAAAATATTTTAAAAGAGTTGTATTTTTGACAATGCGTGCACGAAAATTCGGTTTATAGAAAGGTGTCAAATGAAATTTATCATTATTGTGTGAATGATTTATTCGTGATTGTGATGAGGTTAGACCTCATAAACAAGTTCAAAAGGAGAATGGCATCGTAATTTGAAATGTCAGATCTTAGTGAATTAACTTACTACTTAGGTATCGAAGTATCATAGGAAAAGGATTGTGTCAAGATCAAACAAGAAAGATATGCAATAAAGATCTTAATAGAAGCTAGTATTGAAGATTCTTATGTCCAATAAACCAGGACTCAAGTTGGCAAAGCAGAAGATGAATCAGATGTTGAAGCTACTATATTAGAAAATGGTGGGTTGCATACGTTATCTCTTGCATGCTCGTAGAGATTTAACTTACAAATCGATAGAACCTAAAATGGATGAAACACCAGATAGACGAGGACTAGAAATTGTTAAATCAACTGCTCGTGTTATAAATAAAATCCTACGCTATCTTAAAGGTACAACTTCGTTTGAAATTAAATACAAGTGAGGTGATGATATGAGACTAGTGGTATATAGTAGTCATAATGTTAATAATGATCATGGGCGGATACTACTGGATAAATTTTATATCTCGGCACATGACTTATTGCATGGAACTCACAAAAGAAAACAACCATGACACTCTCTTCGTGTGAAGCTAAGTTTATGGCAGCTACTGCAGTCGTATATCAAGCAATTTGGCTAAAGGAGGTGCTGGCGAAAGTGACGGGGAGTAAGCAAGTAATAGTTGAGCATCTAGCCGGAGATAACCAAAGAGCATGCCCGTTAATGAAGGCCTTGGCATGCATAAGTTCAAGGAGATGATACCATTACTTGATTTGCAAGACTTATCCTCTTCGACTCAGAACTCAGGGGGTGATTGTTGGAGAATTGCCGAGTTTAGTTGTGTCTTTAGACGTCTTACTAAATTCAGATATGTCCAAGATGGGGTGAAAGTCTAACAAGTTTACTTAGCGTGCAAAAAATTATATTCTTGTATGAATTAGTTAATTATTAGACTAGATAAATACAATCCTAGTTATACTCTAGCGTGTATTATTGAAAAAGTATGGTTTAAAAAAATAATATTAGTGAAAAGTTTTCTTTTCCTTAAGTTCTCATCTATCGATGGTATAGATTCAGTGCTTTGAGAGGTTCCATACATGATTCGTAAAATCCCGATATTCCTTAATAAATGGTCCCCAATGTGAGTCTTCTTAAAGAAGAATTGTTCCATGTTCAAGTTTGGGTGAAGTTTCATGATGTACCAGTGGTTGTCTACACTTCTAATGGATTAAGGCTGATCGCCTATAAGCTTGGTAACCCGATAATTCTTGACTCTTATAATAATTATATGTGCTCGGAATCATGGGGTGGATGCGATTACGTAAGAATTCTAGTTTAAATTGCCGTTTTTAATGGTTTTTGTGATAATTTGGTTATGGAAGCTCCTAACATTGATAAACCTAGATATACTAATGAAACTATTTGTGTGGAGTAGGAATGGATACCTCCTCGTTGTAGTATTGTTTGGTGTTTGGTCATTTTAATGATAATTGTCCAAATGCTAATAGTAAGAAATCTAGTAGAAGAAATGGTGGAAACAAAAATGTTAAACCAGATTTGGTGAAACCTAAATTTTCTTTCCAATTCCAACCCAAGGTAACTCAACCATCTGCTAAGGCAAGTGCTAAGAAGGCGACATCATGTAAATCAAGTAAAATGGAAAGTAAGAAGAATGTTTCGTCATCAGGTAACGATTCTGTTTACCTTAGCAACTCCTTTGATGCTTTAAATGATGACCAATTCGTTGTTGAGGAAGCGAAATCGGGCCACGTATATTTTGAATGTAGAATACCAAATAAATAACCCTATAGTGGAAAAGATCAATAGGATTGAAAAAAAGTTAATGGAAAGGAAGCGTGTGCTTGTGGTAAACCTTTGGAAAATGTTGAGTTTATGGGTGACCATGATAGCGAGGATGAAATTGTATGTGTCAAAAATGATACAACGAAGTCTTTGATGGCTAAATCGTTGGGGTGTTGGATATGGTACCTAAAGCTTGCTAAAAAATGGAGGGAGTCTTATGGTAATGTTGATATGGATTACGACACATATGATGATCAGGATATTCCTGATTGTATTCAATCTATTATTGCTAATAATTTGGATATCAAGGTGCGAGGGCGATCGACGAAATACGCGTCGTAATGTTTATTGAGTTGCTTTTATTTTTTTAAATGTGTAACTTTTGTTAGAGAAGTAGTTTGCCCATATAAAGGACTGAGATGCGGGACTTTACTCACAACCATTGTATTTAATTGTTTTTTGGTATTCCAAATTATCAGGCAAAACCTGTACCCGAAAAGTAGCTCGGGTTCGAGGTTAACTAAATTAAGTTGAGATTATTGAGCTCGATTGATCCGAGTCTAACAAACTAGATCGAAAGACATAACAAGCCCAATAAAATATATTGAAACCCCATAGCGAACCGAGCTCTAGCTTTCAATAGCTCGAGCTCGAGTTTTTTAAGTCTTCATTTACATAAATATGTACGTTATATGTACTTATATAAACAGTTTAACTATAATGTAAATATTGATATAATAGTTAAATATATATCATAAAACGACCTTTTAAATCCTAATCCTCAAATGTATTGTATAGGATTTTTCCTTTTAAGTTCCATGACGTATTTTCGTAACCTTATTGATGAGTTTGCTTATCGAATTCGGTATTTATATATAAACTTGAGCTTTTCTAGAGGCATAACTTTTAAGTTGCAACTTAAATGCAACTATGGTGACCCGGTAAACATTATTAAACATCGTTAATTGCATGTCTAAATAGTGTACATAAGATTTTTTGGGATTTGTTGGACAAAATATCATGGAAGTTTTGATTAAAAGGCCATTATTGCATAGTGAGATCAAGAGTGGTACATAACATGTCCGGACCAGGACATGACTTGAAAAGATTTGTACCAAGTCATAGCATTACCATTTACTATATATATGAAAACAACATCCAATATTTTTAACGTCTTCTGTTTACTGGTATTTTTTATAACTTATCACCTAAGAAAATACAATGTGATCATTACATACATATATGATTTCAATTAAGGGACCATGCATAATTAGAATTTTTATGTTGATACAAACTAGATATAGTTAGTATGCATTGATGTATATAAAGGTGTTGACAAGATGTTTCATACAAGTTAACTTATTACTTTACTACTAAGATTTTTGCTTTTTTTTCACAAGAGTTTAAATCTTTAAAATTTGTTAGTTGTGTACATTTGGATAAAAAAGGAATCCTCTTGACGGACATGAAATCCTGTATCTCTTTGCTAACTGTTTAGATTACTAGCACTTTAGCCTATCTTCTACATCTTAAAAATTCTTTATAGAACAAATGCTATTGGCAAAAAAAAAAAAAGTTATGTAATAATTCACCGATGATTAATTGATTAGTGTAACTTATTTTCCTTGTATCTTTACCTTTATTTTCTAATGGTAAGCTTGAGCCGATAAGTTACACGTATAAAGTAAGAAAGCTGTATTTTGAACACGTAAAAGGCTGGATCGAGAAAAGTAATACTAGTAGACAGTAGCAGCAAAATGTAATGGAATTACTTTTAGTATCAATAATTGTCGAACCAATCAAACTCCATCCACTTCTTCAAAATAAAAAGTTTGTAAAAGGTAAACCCTAACTTTAATGACCAGCATGTGTCCCGCAATTTTACCTGGTTTTACACTTTGGCCTAACATATTACCAAAACTTTTGGCTTTTATTTCCTACACTCAACAATTGCTTTCCAGCCTATATATATTTCTAGTATCTTTACCCTCAATCAATCTATTCAGTAACAGTACGTTATACGTAAATTTTGCTTCATGGTCTTTGCACCATAACTTCACATGTCCTAATAACTTTACACCATAATTTCACATGTGTTTCGAGACGACCGAGGCAATCGAGCGAAAGGTGCGAGAAAACCGAGGCAATCGAGACGAAAGGTGCGAGAAAACCGAGGCAATCGAGACGACTTGTACTTATGTCAACACATATCAAGATATGATGCAAAGTCGTCTCGGATGTTTCAACGGAAAATTAGTCTAAAATGGAAAATTAGAGTTTCCCCTCTCTTTATGCATTTGACAGATAAACACATTCAACAGTACTAGTTCTAGACTAATACACCAATATAAATGCTACATAAGAATGCTGCATTTTCATTAACATTGATGAAACGATATCAGATCATCAAAGCGACGTAGTACGTCTATCTTTTATGGCTCGCTAAACTTGAGCAGATAAGAACAAACTCTAGCTTACGCTTTAACGAGAACAACTGGAGAAAACCAAAAAAACCGAGAGCTGCCCTTTGAAGAACTCCTCCAGCCAGTCACACTTTGTTAATGGATTTGTACTGTCACAAAAGCAAATCACACATGGTGGCTCCCAAAACATAGCAACTACAGAAAATTAGATTCCTAGTACAAGTTTTCGGTTACTTTAAACCAAGTCTAACTAGGTTGTGAATGTATACAATATGAAGATGGTCATCAACCAACTTATTATTACTCTTCAAGGTTTTAAATTCTTATCGAGATCGAACTTGAACTACTCTACTAGCACAGCCATTATATTTTGCCCGTTGGATAGCATGTTGTATTAAGTATTTATAGCTCCATGCATGCGCCATGAAGTGTTCTAACATTGAGTATTCTGTATTTCTACAAAGTAAAAACATCCTATGGACTTCAAGATACAGAAACTAAAAAAGTTCCCTTGAGTAATTAAATAGATTAAGTATATCATCTAATCAAGAGATAGATCCTAATGCAGATTTGATGCTTTCCATCTTCTAAAAGATAGTACTAAATCTTTGCAAAAGTGTAGCTGAATTTGGCATCATTTTTACATATTCCTTATTCGATCATTCGTACTTGCACGTACACACACTGCATTAAGATTTGCATGTATACGGAAACAAAGAACAAAAATGTTTAATCATATAAACAAAATTTCAAAATTAAAAATTAACTTGCAAGTATATAAAAGAAATCAAGATTAATGCATACATTTCAAAGTACTATACATCTTGAATTCTTGATACATCACACTATTATCAGAGAAGCTTTTAAAACAAATACACTGGCTGCAACTACAAACCAAACACAGCACAAGATATATAGTTCATACTTGACCCCTGATAAATTCAATATTTACATTTATTTAATTTTCTCGCCTCAACTCGTTATAAAACTTCATTATAAACTTTTCAGCAGCTTCATCCACGTAGTTATCTTCATCCCCATTACTTAGCGGAAAAGGAGAGTCAGTTATCCTTAATTGCCTAACCATTGGGCTCTTCTTGAATCCTGGAAGTGCTGGAGACGCGGTGGCATTAGTTAGCATTTCCAGTGCCTTAAGAACTACTGCGTCCACATATATTTCTTCATGATCCTCTTTAATCGCCGATTTCTTATGTGAATTCTTTTTGTTGTTGTGCTTCTTGTCGCTTGAGAACAAAGACATGGGATAAACGGGGCTATTGCTGCAACTAAACTCATAATATTCGTTTCGTGGTTGAGAGAAGGTGAAATTGGACGACTCATTTGAGCGACTCTTAGAGGAGGAAGATGACCAATTATGATGGTGGTGGAACATGAGGTTTTGTAAGGCTTTTCCCGCCAATTTGCCACGTTTCATTAACATGTTGAGATCGAGCAATAGTTTTCGCTTTGAGATGTTTTTTCTTAGCATGTAGAGCATCACATGTACCAAGCTCCATACTTTCTGTGCAACAAGTGGTAAACTTTGTTCCATTTTTAATATATGTTTGAGTTTAGAGATTTGCTTGAGAAAGAGTAGTAGTAGTAGATATTGAAGATGTTGTGGTATGAGGAGGACGAGTGGAGCGCTATTTAAAGGCATGAAATTTAGTGTGTTATTTGATGTTAAGTTAAAGGGACATGATTTCTTCTTTGCTTTTTATTTTGAATTTTCTATTTCCCTTATATTTGTAAACTAACAATATTTAAGCTTTTGTTTTTTGAAATCAGTTAATCATAAACAGGTATAGTTATTAAAGAAATATCTCTAAACAAACTTTGCCAATTAGTATCACAAGAAATTTTAGTTATTATAAGAAAGATCAGAAATCTTCACAAGACCATTTTACTAAATCTTTTTGGTAACTATGGGTGTCGACACATTGGCCGACTAATCCATGGGGTAGAACACACCGTCACACATACTCAAACTAGGTAAAACTATTTTTTTTCAAGAGATTGACATGATCAATTCAAGCTTGTTTGCATCTAGTAGAAATTGAACTTAAGATTTTACAAATACTGAATGTTAACTATAAGTCTTAGGGATCTTATTAGCCAAGCCATATTCATAATTAAAATCTTGATGTTAAAAGATAAATATGAGGCCGTGAGACTATTTCGTTTCCATAAAGCCTCTTTATTCAGCAACGTAGACAACTAGATTGAAATCATCCAGGAACTAAAAGGCAATCGATCTGGCTTTTTACTATCATATCATTTTTTTCTTAAAGTTTAATTAAAATATCAGCCTTTAATTTCTTTCAATTTCGTATATACGTTTCGTTATGAACGAATTGAAAATCTTTAAGCATTTACAACCATTGTATGCTTATGTAAATATGTTAAATTTTTAATGTTACTCATATTGCGTGAATCAGTATCTAATTAGATTTAAATCTATTTTCCAAGAATTAATAACAAAATTACTAATAACTGCTAAAAAGAACTCAATCACCAATTCAGCCTTTAAACAATATACTAAATAATTGTCATGAAATTAATATATGATGTGTTTAAGTGTACCGTAACTGCTAAAACGAACTCACTCAGCAATTCAGCCTTCAAACAAAGAGTACTAAATAAATTGGCCGAACTCATGAGTGGCACATACATGTGTACTACTATGGTCATTTGGCAAAGAGGAACAAGAAATCTATTTTGAAATGAAATCACTTTGAGAAACAAAATCTGGTGGTGCTTTATGATAATTTTTAAAGTTATAATTTTCGAAACAATTACGAGGTTCTTACTTTAGAGTACATCTTAACTTTTTAATTAGAAGAAAAATCAACAGCCACTAGGGCAAAGATTGTTCTATAAAACAGCCAATCGATAACATTTTGCGCATCTAATGTGTGATCAAAACTTTAGAACGCTAAAATACCAATTGTGGTTCCTGGACAATACATACATCAATCAATAAATGAACCTTAACTAACTACCGTTGCAGCTAGCGCCTTTACATCATTAGAGAAAACATGAGTTTCAGTTTTAAGATCTTAAGACTGAGCTAACACCAATCATACGAATTAAGTTTAAGATAAAGCTTCTGGATTGGATGGAAATGAATAACTTATTCATGATGGACGGGCGTGTTTTCGGTCGATGCTACCAAAGGCGTAATCTGTGACCATATATAACCAAAAAATATTCTCAGTTCATCAATAAGTGATGTATTTCTATTTGCAATTTTGCATATTAGATACTTTTATTCCGTAAAACAAAGAGAATATTTATAATGGTACGTTCTAACATACAAGGTTTGGAACTTTTCATCAAAGGTCATTCTTTGAAGACTCTATTATTGGTATAAACAACATCACAATGTATTTAACTTATAGGTAGTAAGTTTTATTTTTGCAAATGTATCTTAGATACAAGAAGTTTGAAATGTACATCCAACGATCTATGTTGCCAATAACTTACAAGCTCTATCTAGAATTCACTTGCAACATGATACTCTAATCCTAAATATATTGTGATTGACAAACACAGAACAGAAATATCATAGTTTATAAGAAGCATATTGCCCGTTGGCCTTAACTTAATATGAATCAAACGGCGCCCTAGAATTCTGCCTCCGTAAATCATTGTAAAACCGATTTATAAACTTCTCAGCCGCCTCGTCCACAAATTGACTGTCCTCATCATCCACGCTACTCAATGGAAGTGGAGAGTCAGTGACTCTCAGTTGCCTAACCAAGGGACTCCTCCCAAACCCTGGAAGCACGGGTGATGCATTCTCGCTATGAATCAATGCCATAGCTTTCATAAGCACGGCGTTGATAGCCATTATGTCCAGATCTTCGGCATTTTTGTTGTTAGAGTTATGTTTTTTATCAACACAAAATAAAGAAAAAGTGTTGTCACATGTGGCAGGGCTATTGGTGCAGCTGAGCTCGTATTCGCTGTGTGGTGGGGAAGGGAATGAGAGGTGGTTGGAGTCGTCTGCTGAGTGATGCTTTGTGGTGAATTTATGGTTGTGGAAGAACATAAGGTTTAAGGCCTTACCGGCGATCTTTCCACGCTTAACCATCATGTTGAGGTCTAGCAATAGTTTTCGCTTTGATATGCCTTTGCGTAACATGTAGTAAGCCACACGGAACATGCTCCAAACTTTCTTGGCAAGAACCGATTGATTTTGTTCCATTGTTTTGGGTTTTTCTTGTGGTAAACTATGTTTGTAACTAATAAGTTCTTGATGGTTTAGAGTAAGGTATGATGCTATATTGAACTGAAATTGTTGATGAAATGAAGTGTGTGCTAGAAGGGTATATAAAGGGGAGAATCGTAATACGTTGGTTGTGCTTTAATACTAAGTTTAACGTGACTTGGTGGTTGATTTATTATTCGAATTTTTTGTATTTTAAAACATATATCTGAACTTTAGTGCACTGCTTTTGTTTCTCTTTTTATAACTTCTGCTTTTTCTCATAAACTATTTTTGGCAGAGGTTACATTGGCAATTATTGATGTAGAGTTAGGATTGGATAAGACTATGCTTGTACTATATATTGTATATATTAGATGATACCAAATCCCATCTTATCGTTTCTTTAACATTCTCTTTGGATTAAAAGCCTAGCAACCAGCTTTATGACTTGGATAAGAGTAAAAATGTATAAACAAGACTAAGGTAAGTAAGCTAAGGCGAGATCATCAAGTGTATTCTAGCTCGCATCTGAGATATATAACTTTGGTTTCTGAAGAGCTTGAGATTGTTATTGTTATCATTACAGATGTAACAAGTATACAAGTTTGGGGTGTCACTATTATGAAAAGTAGTCGCGATTTTGGTGGGATTAGCTAGTTAAGTTGTAGGCCTACAAGCTACAGGAAAATGTCAAAAAGGCGGTTACTTAGCAATAGAGGTTTTGTGACCACTGCTGAACTGCCACATCAACACCTGCCTCTTTATTCACAAAATGCTGTTATGTCAATATGCTTTCAACCTATTATTTACATGGGGTGATTATTGGTACCCTCCTAAATGGATTCCAATACCCCCCTACTTTTTTGATTTTTTTTTTTTTTTTATAATTTTGTTTTTGTTATAAAACTGTAAACCGGAAAGTGCGGAATAAAAAATACAGTACAGAAATTAAAAAAAACTGTAAACTGTCAAAAAATACGGAACAGAAACTGAAAAAACTGTGTTATAGTGTAATTAGGGGCGACAAAGGGGGTATTTCAAGTACTTTATTGTACTTTTTTGGTCAAAGGGGGTAGGAGTAACATAACCCTTTACATGTTCATATTATATGAAGTACTCAAGTCACACTTATGGTAACAGTGTACTAAACTACTAGTACCAGTACTAATTTGTTGATTAAGGTTTAAGTGACTGTTAATGCTGCATCCAAATACAATAAACACAATATAATAATTCCTAGTTGACATGTATCTCTTGGTTCTGTTTTCATCTAAGTTTTTCTTGGAATTTGTCTTTTCACTTTTTAACTGTAAAGTTTGTGTAACCAAGAAGGAAAGGAATTCCCTTGCCCACTTTATTATCTTTTCTCGCCTCGATTGAAACTTATACCAGATTTTACCACACGTATATGTTCGCCATATAGCATTGTTTCTTCTTGCATATTCTCGAAGAATGTATTTAACTCTTTATGGTACATTTGAATGGTTGTGGATGAAAAAGAGAAAAGCTAAACAACCTAACTCATAAGTATTAGAAACATGCAATGTACGATACACCGGGAACCAGATGTTAGCAAGCTGTATATAACATGTGTTTGTAGGTGATTAATACCTAATTAAGGAAAAAAAGTGTTGTGACTAAGATAGGTTTGGTTAATCGCCTTTTGCAAGATAGGTGTTTCTTGCACATTATTTGTACTTGTGTTTCGATCTTTCCGTAAAAGTTGACCGGCCTAGTTTCCTTTCTATACAAAGTCGTGTACTTGATGATGATAACTAATTACAGGTACATGAACACGTACGAGTTTTTGGAGTGTGGGTATGAACCTAATCAGTCAAATGCTATCTTGAAGACATAGAGAATATCAAGACGACGTTCTTCTAAAGTGCTATTCGTAGGTTCATGCAAGTAGTAATGCTAATTATCTATGGGAGTCCATCATTAACTTTTGCTAATCCAACGTTATTAAGTTTACTCATGTGAGTTACCAGTCTCATGTGAAATAACCAGGAGGATTGTCCCCCTCGTTGCACCAGGCAGTTTAGAGATACATTTTACCATTCTTAACAATACTACTAATTCTAGACTAATACACCAATAAAAGTGCTATGTAGCTCCGATTAGCAATTGTATAATATGTTGTGTGAGAAGCTTCTTCCTTAACCAGATAGTTGCACGTTCAGGTCTTGCTTAAAACATGTGAAATATATGTCTTGTGTATTTTGTGTGAACTAGTTAATTAGTGTTAATAGAATGTAGTTTCAATGAAGGTTAAAAACCTATTAATTAGAGATCAAAGCTATTGGGATAAAAACACAATATATACAATACCAAACTAGAGAAAACCAAAAACCCGAGAGCTGCCTTTGAAGAATCCGTCCGGCCAATCAAACGTTGTTAACCTACGTTGTTACTAGCTATTTAGCATAAAAAAAGGTTATGTAATAATGGTAAGCTTGAGCCGATAAGTTACACGTATAAAGTTTTTGTGAGATGTGTTGGTGGAAATGTAGGAGTAGACAGTATGTAGTACTAATGGAATTACTTTTAGCATCAATAATTGTCGAACCAATCAAACTCCATCCACTTCTTCAAATAAAAAGGTGGTAAAAGGTAGACCCTATTAGCTTTAAAGACCAGCATGTGTCCCTCGATTTTTACCTGGTTTTACACTTTCGCCTAACATATTACTGTACCAAAACTTTTGGCTTTTAATTTATTTCCTACACTAAACAATTGCTTTCCAGCCTATATATATTTCTAGTTTCTTTACCCTCAATCAATCATTCAGTAACAGTTATACGGCTTCATGGTCTTTCTTTATACATTTGACAGTTAAAACACATGACTAATACACCAATATAAATGGTACGTAGCTCTTTTTAGCAAGCAACTCACCCCTCTGTCGCAGCATACGACAATTGTAAAAACATAACACTATTTACTGCAGCCTTAAGATCACTTACATGACATTTACCAATTTACCTCATGGTTCAATATATCTACTTGATAATAGCCAATAGACTGAGACATTAATCAAGCCAATTACAAGCAAGATTGCAAGAACTACGTAAGAAGGCTGCATTCTCATTAACTTTGAGGAAACGATATCAAATCATCAAAGCGATGTAGTACGTGTATCTTTTTATGACTCGCCAAACTTGACCCGATAAGAACAAACTCTAGCTTACACTTAAACGAGAACAATTACTGTAGTAATTTTTGTAAAAGTTAAAGACCTGATATGTACAAAATTAGAGAAAACCAAAAAAACCGAGAGCTGCAATTTGAAGAATCCGTCCAGGCAATCGCACTTTTGTTAGTGGATTTTTACTGTCACAAAAGCAAATCACACATGGTGAATGTATAAACTAAAGATGGTCATCAACCAACTTATTACTCTTCAAAGTTTTAAATTGTTCTCGAGATGGAACTTGAACTTGAACTACTCTGGTAGCAAAGCCATTACATTTCGCCCGATGAATAGCATGTTATATTAACTTCTTATAGTCCATGCACTCGCCGTGAACTGTTCTAGTATTTCGATTATTTCTACAAAGTAAAAACATCCTTTGGTTCTTAGTTTGTTTCATTCGGTATATCTTTAAAGACCCAGATCTTTCACCAAGGACTTCAAGATACACAAACTAAAAAGTTCCAATGAGTAATTAAATAGCTTAAGTATATCATCTAATCTAGAGATAGATCCTAACGCAAATTTGATGTTCTTAAGATATTCCATCTTCTAAAAGATACTAAATCTTCGCAAAAGTATTGGCAGCTGAATTTGGTATCGTTTGTACACATTCCTTATTCGATCGTTCGTACTTGCACGTACACACGCCGCATCAAGATTTTCATGTATACGGAAACAAAGAAAAAAAACGTTTAATCACATGAAAAGAAATTCAAATTTAAAAGTTAAGAATAATACATATATCTCAAAGTACTTCATATATATCTTGAATTCTTGATACATCACACTATTATCAGAGAAGCTCTTAATACAAATACACTGGCTGCAACTACAAACCAAACACAGCACAAGATATATAGTGCATACTTAGCCCCCTGATAATTTCAATATTAACATTTATTTAATTTTCCCGCCTCAACTCGTTATAAAACTTCATTATAAACTTTTCAGCAGCTTCATCCACGTAGCTATCTTCGTGCCCGTTACTCAGTGGAAAAGGAGAGTCCGTTATCCTTAATTGCCTAACCATTGGGCTCTTCCCGAATCCTGGAAGAGCTGGAGACGCAGTGGCGCTGGTCAGCATTTCCAGTGCCTTAAGAACTACTGCGTCCACATATATTTCTTCATGATCATCTTTAATTTCGGATTTCTTTTGCGAATTATTTTTGTAGATGTGCTTCTTGTGGTTTGAGAACAAAGAGAGGGGATAAACCGGGCTATTGATGCAACTAAACTCATAATCTTCGATTCGTGGTTGAGGGAAGGTAAAATTGGACGATTCATGTGAGCGACTCTTAAGGGAGGAAGATGACCAATTATGATGGTGGTGGAACATGAGGTTTTGTAAGGCTTTTCCCGCCAATTTGCCACGCTTCATTAACATGTTGAGATCGAGCAATTGTTTTCGCTTTGAGATATTTTTTCTTAGCATGATGAGCATCACACGTACCAAACTCCATACTTTCTTTGCAACTAGTGGTAAACTTTGTTCCATTTTTAATATATGTTAGAGTTTGGAGATTTGCTAATTGAGAAAGAGTAGTAGTAGATAGTGAAGATGTTTTTGTTTATGATGTTGTGGTATGAGGAGGGCTATTTAAAGGCATGAAAATTAGTGTGTACTTTGATGTTAAGCTAAAGGGCAATGCTTTTGTGCCACTTATTTCTCCTTTGCTTTTTTATTTTGAAATTTCTATTTCTCTTATATTTGTAAAAAAACAATATCAAGCTTTCTTTTATTGAAATAGTCTCATCAGAAAAAAATTAATCATAAACAGGATAGTTATAGAAATATCTCTAAACAAACTTGTCCAATAATTAAACTTGTATCAAAAGAAATTCTAGTTAATATAAGAAAGATCGGAAAGTATATACAGAAATCTTCACAAGACATTGTACTGAATGTTAAAATCTTGATGTTAAATGATAAATATGAGTCCGTGAGAGTATTTCGGTTTCTTAGAACTTCTTCATTCAGTAACGTAGACAACTAGATTGAAATCATCCAGAATTAATCGGAAATCAATCCTGCTTTTACTATTATGTCATATTTTTTTTTTAAAGTTTATTAAGATATCAACCTTTCTTTCAATTTCGTATATATTTTTCGTCATGAACAAATTGAAAATCTTTAAGCACTTACAACCTTGTATGCTTATGTAATTATGCTAATTTCTTAATGTTACTCCTTGTTCGTGAATCGGTTTCTGATTAGATTAAAATATTGTCATGAAATTAATACATGATGTGTTTAACTGTAGCATAACTGTTAAAAAGAAGTCAATCAACGATTCAACCTTTAAACAAATACTAATTGGCTGAACTCGCGAATGGTACATACATGTGTACTACTATGGTCATATGGTAAAGAGGAGCAACAAAATATGCTTTGAAATGAAATCACCTTGAGAAACAAAATCTGGTGGTGCTTTATGATAAGTTAAAGTTATAATTTTGAAAGCAATCACGAGGTTCTTACTTAGTGATCAATTGATAACATTTTCCGCATCTAGAACTCTTAAAGATCAATTATTGTTCCTGGACCTTAGCTAATCACCAATCATAACGGTACGGTTTAACAATTAACATACAAGGTTTGGAACTTTTCATCAAAGCTCATTCTTTGAAGCCTCTATATTACATCACAATGTATATAATTTATACGTAGTAAGTTTTATTTTTGCAAATGTGTGTCTTAGATACAAGGAGTTTGAAATGTACATCCTACATCTATTTTGATTGACTGACACAGAACAGAAATATCATACGCAATTTATAAGAAGCACATTGTTCGCTGGCCTTAATTTAATATGAATCAAACGACGCCTTATGATTCTGCCTCCGTAAATCATTGTAAAACCGATTTATAAACTTCTCAGCCGCCTCGTCCACAACGTGACTGTTCTCATCATCCACGCTACTCAATCGAAACGGAGAGTCATTGACTCTCAGTTGCCTAACCATGGGACTCCTCCCAAATCCTTGAAGGGTGGGTGATGCATTCTCGCTATGAATCAATGACATAGCTTTCATAAGCACGGCGTTGATAGCCATTATGTCAAGATCTTCGGCCTTTTTGTTGTCAGAGTTATGTTTTTTGTCAGCACAAAATAAAGAAAATGTGTTGTTACATGTGGCGGGGCTATTGGTGCAGCTGAGCTCGTATTCGCTGCGTGGTGGAGAAAGGAATGAGAGATGGTTGGAGTTTTCTGTTGAGTGGTGCTTTGTGGTGAACTTATGATTGTGGAAGAACATAAGGTTTTGCAAGGCCTTACTGGCTATCTTTCCACGCTTAACCATCATGTTGAGGTCTAGCAATTGCTTTCGCTTTGATATGCCTTTGTGTAACATGAAGTAAGCCATACGGACCATGCTCCAAACTCTCTTGGCAAAAACCGATTGATTTTGTTCCATTGTTTCTTACCAATAAGTTCTTGATGGTTTAGAGTAAGGTATTATGCGATGTTGAATTGAAATTGTGATGAAATGTGGTGTGTGCTAGAACGGTATAAAGGGAAGAATCATACACGTAGGTTGTGCTTTTTAGTGTTAAGTTTAGGTGAACTTTAGTGTGCACTGCTTTTGTTTCTGTCTTTATAACTTCTGTTTTTTTCTCATAAACTAATTTGGGTTACATTGGCAATTATTGATGGCAGAGTTAGGATTGGATAAGATTATGGTCATGTGAGATTAGATTATTCTTGTTTACCTTGATTCATATAAGGGAAACATGTTCTTTATAGCTGTGATATATTTATTATGTGATACCTAATCCAATCTTATCGTTTGATAAATGACTTCTTTAACATTTTCTTTGGATTAAAAGCCTAGCAACCAGCTTTATGACTTGGATAAGAGTAAAAATGTATAAACAAGACCAAGGCGGGATCATCAAGTGTTTACATTCTAGCTCGCATCTGAGATATATCTTTTTCAACTATTTGGTTTCTGAAGAGCTTGAGATTGTTATTGTAATCATTACAGATGTAACAAGTATAGGGTGTCACTATTATGAAAAGTAGTCGCGATTTTGGTGGGATAAGCTAGTTAAGTTGTAGGCCTACAAGCTACAGGAAAATGTCAAAAAGGCGGTTACTTAGCAATAGAGGTTTTGTGACCACTGCTGAACTGCCACATCAACACCTGCCTCTTTATTCACAAAATGCCGTTATGTCAATATGCTTTCAACCTATTATTTACATGTTCATATTATATGAAGTACTCAAGTAGTCATGTCACACTTATGGTAACAGTGTACTAAACTACTAGTACCAGTACTAATTTGTTGATTAAGGTTTAAGTGACTGTTAATGCTGCATCCAAATACAATAAACACAATATAATAATTCCTAGTTGACATGTATCTCTTGGTTCTGTTTTCATCTACAGTAAGTTTTTCTTGGAATTTGTCTTTTCACTTTTTAACTGTAAAGTTTGTGTAACCAAGAAGGAAAGGAATTCCCTTGCCCACTTTATTATCTTTTCTCGCCTCGATTGAAACTTATACCAGATTTTACCACACGTATATGTTCGCCATATAGCATTGTTTCTTCTTGCATATTCTCGAAGAATGTATTTAACTCTTTATGGTACATTTGAATGGTTGTGGATGAAAAAGAGAAAAGCTAAACAACCTAACTCATAAGTATTAGAAACATGCAATGTACGATACACCGGGAACCAGATGTTAGCAAGCTGTATATAACATGTGTTTGTAGATGATTAATACCTAATTAAGGAAAAAAGGTGTTGTGATTAAGATAGGTTTGGTTAATCACTTTTTGCAAGATAGGTGTTTCTTGCACAATTATTTGTACTTGTGTTTCGATCTTTCCGTAAAAGTTGACCGGCCTAGTTCCCTTTCTATACAAAGTCGTGTACTTGATGATGATAACTAATTACAGGTACATGAACACGTACGAGTTTTTGGAGTGTGGGTATGAACCTAATCAGTCAAATGCTATCTTGAAGACATAGAGAATATCAAGACGACGTTCTTCTAATGTGCTATTCGTAGGTTCATGCAAGTAGTAATGCTAATTATCCATCATTAACTTTTGCTAATCCAATGTTATTAAGTTTACTCATGTGAGTTACCAGTTTCATGTGAAATAACCAGGAGGATTGGCCCCCTCGTTGTACCAGGCAGTTTAGAGATACATTTTACCATTCTTAACAATACTACTAATTCTAGACTAATACACCAATAAAAGTGCTATGTAGCTCCGATTAGCAATTGTATAATATGTTGTGTGAGAAGCTTCTTCCTTAACCAGATAGTTGCACGTTCAGGTCTTGCTTAAAACATGTGAAATATATGTCTTGTGTATTTTGTGTGAACTAGTTAATTAGTGTTAATAGAATGTAGTTTCAATGAAGGTTAAAAACCTATTAATTAGAGATCAAAGCTATTGGGATAAAAACAAAATATATACAATACCAAACTAGAGAAAACCAAAAACCCGAGAGCTGCCTTTGAAGAATCCGTCCGGCCAATCAAACGTTGTTAACCTACGTTGTTACTAGCTATTTAGCATAAAAAAAGGTTATGTAATAATGGTAAGCTTGAGCCGATAAGTTACACGTATAATGTTTTTGTGAGATGTGTTGGTGGAAATGTAGGAGTAGACAGTATGTAGTACTAATGGAATTACTTTTAGCATCAATAATTGTCGAACCAATCAAACTCCATCCACTTCTTCAAATAAAAAGGTGGTAAAAGGTAAACCCTTACTTCAAAGACCAACATGTGTCCCGCAGTTTTACCTGGTTTTACACTTTTGCCTAACATATTACTGTACCAAAACTTTTGGCTTTTAATTTATTTCCTACACTAAACAATTGCTTTCCAGCCTATATATATTTCTAGTTTCTTTACCCTCAATCAATCATTCAGTAACAGTTATACGGCTTCATGGTCTTTCTTTATACATTTGACAGTTAAAACACATGACTAATACACCAATATAAATGGTACGTAGCTCTTTTTAGCAAGCAACTCACCCCTCTGTCGCAGCATACGACAATTGTAAAAACGTAACACTATTTACTGCAGCCTTAAGATCACTTACATGACATTTACCAATTTACCTCAAGCAAGATTGCAAGAAAATTATCTACTTGATAATAGCCAATAGACCGAGACATTAATTAAGCAAATTACAAGCAAGATTGCAAGAACTAAAGAAGGCTGCGTTTTCATTAACTTTGAGGAAACGATATCAAATCATCAAAGCGATGTAGTACGTGTATCTTTTATGACTCGCTAAACTTGACCCGATAAGAACAAACTCTAGGTTACGCTTAAACGAGAACAATTACTGTAGTAATTTTTGTAATAGTTAAGGACCTGATATGTACAAAATTAGAGAAAACCAAAAAAACCGAGAGCTGCAATTTGAAGAATCCGTCCAGGCAATCACACTTTTGTTAGTGGATTTTTACTGTCACAAAAGCAAATCACACATGGTGAATGTATAAACTAAAGATGGTCGATCATCAACCAACTTATTACTCTTCAAAGTTTTAAATTGTTCTCGAGATGGAACTTGAACTTGAACTACTCTGGTAGCAAAGCCATTACATTTCGCCCGATGAATAGCATGTTATATTAACTTCTTATTGTCCATGCACTCGCCGTGAACTGTTCTAGTATTTCGATTATTTCTACAAAGTAAAAACATCCTTTGGTTCTTAGTTTGTTTCATTCGGTATATCTTTAAAGACCCAGATCTTTCACCAAGGACTTCAAGATACACAAACTAAAAAGTTCCAATGAGTAATTAAATAGGTTAAGTATATCATCTAATCTAGAGATAGATCCTAACGCAGATTTGATGCTCTTAAGATATTCCATCTTCTAAAAGATACTAAATCTTTGCAAAAGTATTGGCAGCTGAATTTGGTATCGTTTGTACACATTCCTTATTCGATCGTTCGTACTTGCACGTACACACGCCGCATCAAGATTTTCATGTATACGGAAACAAAGAACAAAAACGTTTAATCACATGAAAAGAAATTCAAATTTAAAAGTTAAGAATAATACATATATCTCAAAGTACTTCATATATATCTTGAATTCTTGATACATCACACTATTATCAGAGAAGCTCTTAATACAAATACACTGGCTGCAACTACAAACCAAACACAGCACAAGATATATAGTGCATACTTGACCCCTGATAAATTCAATATTTACATTTATTTAATTTCCCGCCTCAACTCGTTATAAAACTTCATTATAAACTTTTCAGCAGCTTCATCCACGTAGCTATCTTCGTCGCCATTACTTAGCGGAAAAGGAGAGTCCGTTATCCTTAATTGCCTAACCATTGGGCTCTTGCCGAATCCTGGAAGAGCTGGAGATGCAGTGGCGCTGGTCAGCATTTCCAGTGCCTTAAGAACTGCTGCGTCCACATATATCTCTTCATGATCATCTTTAATTTCAGATTTCTTTTGCGAATTATTTTTGTAGATGTATTTCTTGTGGTTTGAGAACAAAGAGAGGGGATAATGTAAAACCCGCATGCTTTTACCATGAATAGTGCCCTTAAGATCGTACGTCCTAGATTAAAACTTACCTTATTCAGTATTGATCACATTCATGTGCTATTAAACAAGTAAGTACATACGTGTATAACATGATAAGTATCGTTTACGTGCGAACTCATGATAAGCAGTTAATAAGTATTTCACGGGAACATAATTAAATCATGATCACCATTAAAACACGAACTAAAATAATCACGTAAATACATATAATATAATTACGAGCATAAATAAATACGTTAAGGTACAGTAAATATTTAACGAGAACACACTAAACATGAACACCAATAAACACGAATAAACACGTAACAAATTAAAACACGTAAAACACGAACACGAGAGCACACTATAATATTTTAGACACGGAAAACATTTGGGCTACCCCTTGTGGGCCCCATATCCACGAATTAAGGAAGAGAAATGGGCCTAGCCCATCATTTTTACTAAACAAAGGGGTTAAGGGGAAAAAGTCTTTCATTTATCACATTTTATTAAAAACAACTAAAACCCTAATTTTGTTCTTCCTCCTCCTCCCTTGTTCTTGTGTGCCGCCACCTTCAAGACACCATAGGAGGGTGTTTGATGATCTTGGATAATAAAATCATTGCTAGAAATCGTGTTTGTTCATCCTCTATTGATCCACACATTCGGTATAACTTTTTAACTTTTTTTTTATCTTTTCTTTTGATTTGATTTAGTAAAATTAATTAAGAACATGATGTTTTTAAAACCTAATTAAAAACATAAAATAAACATGTATTTGATTAAGGGGTAAATTAATAAGGGTGTTTATGGGTGTTTTAGTTTGGCCGCCGCCTAGCCCGTGCCCTAGGGGGTCACGGCTTGGTCATTAAGCCACCACCGAGACCATATGGTCCCGGTTTGGTGGTGTGGGTCCCACGGCAGCAAGGAACCAAGGGGAACCCCGATTTGGTTCGGGGTACGGTGTCGATTTCATGCCCGGTTCACGGTTCGTTGGTTAAAACACGATTTATGCTACATGTTAATTTTATGAATCATGAACTTAGGATATAAATTAATTAATAACATAATATATTAATTAAACCATGACTTAGGTTAATCTAATTATTAATTTAGCATGATATTAATTTAACCTAAGTATTTTTTTATGTTATGAGTTATAATTAATTAATTATTTTAAACCATGCTTATAATTAATTAATTTAGACATGACTTAGGTTATATTATTAATACATAATAATACACATTTTAACCTAAGTATTTTTATTCCATTTTAATTGAAACATGTTATACTTTAATTAAAATGCTTAACCTATAGTTTAATTAAAATACATGAAATAATAATTAAACTATGCACTATATCATATGACTTAAGAAATAAGCATATAAACACTTAGACTTATATTTTTAGCTTATGTAACCAGCTTAATTCTAATTATGGAAACTTCTATTTATAGAAACTTAATTAAATAAGGCAACTAATCTAATCATGGAAACCTTCTATATATGGAAACTTATTTAATTAAGGCAGCTGATTTATTTTTGGAAACTTTCTATTTTTAGAAACTAATCTATTTTAAGCAGTAAATTCTATTTTTGGAAACTTTCTATTTTTGGAAACTTTCTATTTTTGGAAACTTTCTATTTTTTTGGAAACTTTCTATTTTTGGAAACTTTCTATTTTTGGAAACTTTCTATTTTTGGAAACCTGCTATTTTTGGAAAGTTACTTATTATTACACAGTAAGTATAATAATACATGAAATACCGATAATACTTTATCAGATTAATCAGAGTACAAGGTAAACACAGATAGGGCTTTAAACAGTAAACCATGACCTAAAACATACAAAGTAAGCTAAGATGAGACATAAAACCCAGTACGTAATCAGTGATTCGATACTTATACACGTGTGTATTCATGTAGCGTTAGTGATCCAGAAGTAGGAGTCTTTCTTCCGTTCATTCACTGGACTTGAGGTACGGATTCCCGTCCTTTCAGTATGGACATTCTTTCCTTGTTAGGATTTCCCCGTATGCAGCCAACTGTTTTCCCCAGTATTTGTTTTATTGTTTTGAACTGCTTATGTTTAATTAGCATAATCTATAGCCATATACAAGCATTACCAGTTTCACCTAGTTATGGAGGTACCATAACCATAACATTGGAGGCACCAATGTTATGACTTCCCCACGGCGGAGTGATTGCTCGTGGCGTCCCTTTCAGTTTTGGCCATATTATTATATCATGTGGGGCGTATGGGTGCATCCTAGTTACATGTTTTATTCAGTATTTCATGGTGAATGTGGTGTGTGCCTTGCATCCTTCACAAGGAGTTGATCCCTCCTACCCAGACCAATATATTAATTAGAGGCATCCCCTCTAATCAGCATGATGAGGTCACCCCTCCAAGTATTCATGCACGTGACCTTTTCATGACCTATATGGGCTATGGTATATATATGTTAAAACAGTTTTCATAAGATAAACATAAGGCTTTTCAAACTATAAAACCAGTTTTCTCAATACTTAACCAGTCTACTCAGAACTTAGTCTTCCACTGTCATATGTTACATGCTTATCCTCTTTCATGCTATATTGTATAACCGTGCACTGAGCGTTTCGCTCAGCCGTTACTTTCCTTTCCATGTCCCAAAACGGCAGGTACCCAAGACTCGAGCATTTGGAGGACGTGCATAGGATGGAAGCTGACAGAGACTTCTCTTCCTTTTTGCCTTCATATACTTGTGCTTGTTTAGTCCTTCATTCATTTTTGTTGCTTTATTATGTTTTGGGCTTATGTTGGGGATCGATGTTTGATTCCGGTTTACCCTATGGTCATGTATGTTTTACTACATATTACCTTGCATGCTTTGATGACACGCCATAATTACGCGTGACATTCCATATATCAAAATGGGGTGTTACAATTATGGTATCAGAGCCAAGGCTTCGACCTATAGGCTCTAAAACTCGACCTGTGACTAGTGGGTAGTCACCAGGAGCTTCCTAAGCCAACGATTGTTATTCCACGTATTGATGTTTCAGCGCGTTGTTGTTTTAACCATTATGTTTTCAGCACCTTTTTGTTTTAGCCATGACGTTTTCAGCACCTTGTTGTTTTCACCATGATGTTTTCACCAGTATCGTCTTACTAATATGGAATGAACAACCGTCATCCATACTTAGTTATGTGTCATTGTCTATGCAGGATGTTCCTCGTGAACTGTGACGATGTGGACTGACCCCAGTAGTTCATAATTTTCACATAAAAATTTTTCTGTTAAGTTTTGACAATGACTTTTAATTATTATGTTCCATGCATTCATGCATTTATATCATATGTCATATGTTGCAGGAATTTTGACTAAGTAATGGTTGGTACAGGACTGGCCCTATTTAGTCGCATGTGCTTTTATCGAAACTTTTAACTTTGGGACCGACCCATAGGCGTCCCCTCGCCATGTCTTTTGTTTTGGAACCGACCCATAGGCGTTCCCTCGCACATATAAAGGTTTTATAAACTACATTACGCATTCATGCACTGTTTTTCTTGCATAAAATTTTTCTCATGATTTAAATTGGCATAAAATTTTTTTTCATATCCCATCATAAGTTATTATGTTTTTATGTCAAGTATGCCTTCATACTGTCATGGTTAACTTCAGTTTCATGCTGATTATGTTATACACTTCTTCGTAATAGATGGTTTCATGTTTCCTCATGATAATTCCGTCTTCATGTTGATTATGTTTCACGCCTCTTTTGTTATGTACGTTGTCCTGCAAGACATTGTTAGATTTCTTGAATCATGCTTTCATGATAGTCATGGTTGGTTTCCATTGATCATGCTGTCAGGCAAATCATCGTTGAATTTTGTGTAACCACACTTTAGCATTTCTCTATGCAACCAGAATGATGTCTATGCTAATACTGCCAGGTTATCAGGATGGTTTTCCTAACCGTTTAACCGGTTTACTTTCCTTAATTCATGACAAATGATCGAGCCCGTACCGATCATTTCATGTGCATTCCATGTGTACTCCACGTACCGTATTTCATGTGTATTACATGTATCTTAATCCATGTGTATTCCACTTGCAATACTTCACGAGTATTCGCTAGTCGATTCTAAATCATCTCAGGCGTATGTTCACTTGCTGATATTCTACAAGGTTGTCGATGCCGCTCATAGCTTGGAGATGTTACTGACGGTTGAGGCTGCTGATGTTGGGAGACGCTACGAGATGCTGATGCTGATGCTGTTCACAACCTGGAGATCCTAAAAGACGAAGACAAAGGCGTCGGAGCAAAGCAATTGGACGAGAAGATGCTTCACCATCAGACAATTCCCATCAATCATTGTCCCAAATTCATAGTTACACGTCACACGTCGTTCGGCTGTCATTTCAGCCATATGAGTGCAAACCAGTACCAGCCGGCCACTCAGCTGAATAGTTACATGAGTCACGGTCATGAGAATGACCGTCATGGAACCGACAGACAAGATGATAGTAACCACTACCATGACAGAAAATATCCTAGAAATCGCAACCGAGGCTCTGGCCGTGGACGTGATCAGACATACAAATGATCAGTAGTACAACCGATCCGCCAATTCTGGCATATTAACCTAATATTTGTAGTTCTAATTGTTTCACATCTCGAGACACATGTCAAGACATCAGTCAAGACACATGTCTCACGTATACTTTCTGAGGACACATGTCAAGATACCAGTCAAGATATATGTCACGCTTACGTTTCTCAAGACACGAGTCAAGACACATGACTCACGTCTAATTATGGAACATTTCTAAGAAATTCAGGGTACCCTCCAAGGGTATATCTATGTTGTTGTGCCATGTATTAATCAGGCCACAAGAATTTCAATACCATTATCGGCGCATCAGTGAGAACTGTCACGTTGCCGATGTCACTTTCATTTCTTTCACCATAGTTCATATATTCATAACCATGAAGGACGCCTTTCGTATTCCCACGCATACGAAGGTTTTCCTTCAGCTTAATGGTAAGATCCAAGCTGCTAACGCATTTCCTCGGACAGACACGAGATGAATTTTATCCTAATTATGTACTATGAACACCACACCATGCTATGATTCATAATTATGTACAGTAATGTTCAGGCTCCTGAATACTTTCAGCTTGATTTTCCATCAGGAAAATCTGTACAAATTATCTATGCTTTTCAAGCACGTGCTTTGTTAGCCATAATTGCTAAATTTTCTAGCTGTCAGTAACACACGACTACTAAGGTCCTTTTACGCATAACCAACGGATTATTCCAAAATTGTTCCTTACACTCCAGAAGAACCTTCAAGGAGAAGGATGGTACCATGAGATTATGTGTCGACTACCGTCGGCTTAAACAAATCACCATTCATGACAGTTATTCTCCTCCACATATTGACAACATGTCCAATCAACCGTATGGTGTTAATCACTTTTCCAAGATCGAACTCACGATCATGCTGCCAACAGTGACGAGTGAAAAAGCAGGACATGTCCATGACTGCTATTCGTACACGACTCGGTCATGCTAGATTTATGATTTTGAATTAGTCTCATCAATGCTCCAACCGCATTATGGACTTAATAAATTGAGTTTCCATGAACTCCTAAACAAATTCATCAGCGTTTTCATTGAGGATAACCTGATTTCCTCTAAGCCTAGAGAAGATCAGGAAGACCATATCTGCACTATGTTGCAAATTCTATGACAAGAGAAATTCTACCCTGGAATTTTTTTTGTTTTTTTCCAATATCAATTCTGTTTGATTACAGTGACACACTGAATCACATGGGTTTCTATGGTTAATCTTACCATGACTCAGCTTATGCGTAAAGGAGAGAACCCTACACTACATTAGGTGTTCTAGAAAACTACACACTAGGAGAAGTCTAGATTCAGAGACTCAGAGTTTCGCAAACTCCTAGGTATCAAGTTCTAAGAAGCAAGATACAGTTACGTTCATATCTAGGTACCTGACATACCAACAGGCTAAGATAGGACACCAACAAACTGGGATGTTTTCATCATATGAAATTGTGAATCGAAAAAGGACAAGATCTCCATGGATTTTAGTACCAGATTTCAGCAAACTCAGAAGAAGCATGATGCTATTTGGGTTATTGTCAACAGTTTGATCAAGTCTGCAGAATCCTTACATCCGTACGGATTTTAGAACCAACAGATTGAACAAACATGTTCCAACCAAGGCTCATCCGATCACTTGGCAATCCCTCAGCTATCGGGTCAGACAAAGATTCGTAATTGTACTCCTAACTTACTTCACGTCTTCATTCTAATTCCATGACTTGCTTTCGCGCTCACGTTCATGACACTATTCACGTTCATGATCGTATTTTGGCTTACGATTTTACGTTCATTTCTTTCCTCATTCTGGGAAGTTTGCAAGAACTTGTGAGACCAGACCCAAGTTTAGTATAACTCTCCATCATCAGATAGACGTTTCACGTCATATTCCACGTCTCACCTTGTAGCGTTTGGCGTTACCGCCATCGTATTCTATGATCACGATATGTTTCACATGTCATGTTCATTCCATGTTCCTCATATCATGATCAAGATATGTTACACGTATCATGGATCACGATATGTTTACTCATACTACACTCGCCATATCTCCATGTAGCACGTTCAAAATTTTTCACGTATCACGTTCAAAATTTTTCACGTACTACGTTTCTTTATGTCTCGCGCATCATTTCTAATTATCAGTTAAGTCAGATTGTCTTGCATCGTAACGTTTCAGTTACCCTAGCACGTTAACTCTTATTTTCCTTGATCCAATTTAGGGGATCTACCTTCCGTTGATAACCAAGAATTTCTTCGTATTCCAAGTCAAGGTCAGGAGGACCAAGATTTATCATTAGTGTCAGAATCTTCTGAAGGAACCGTTCCAAGAGGGAGGCCACTTGGAAACAGACAAGTTCATCCGGACTTCTTATCCATTTTCCTCTTATCGATTAGATATGTCCTTTCAGTCACGTCACGTTCCATGTCTTTTCAAGACGGGTCACGTTCCACGTTCCCTTCTACCATGTCACCTTCATCTCCGTTATTTTGCATACCTTTCCAGTTTGATTCGGGTATGTTTCGCTTCCAGTTACGTTATCTATAATTCGGGGACGAATTATTCTTTTAGGGGGGAAGAATTGTAAAACCCGCATGCTTTTACCATGAATAGTGCCCTTAAGATCGTACGTCCTAGATTAAAACTTACCTTATTCAGTATTGATCACATTCATGTGCTATTAAACAAGTAAGTACATACGTGTATAACATGATAAGTATCGTTTACGTACGAACTCATGATAAGCAGTTAATAAGTATTTCACGGGAACATAATTAAATCATGATCACCATTAAAACACGAACTAAAATAATCACGTAAATACATATAATATAATTACGAGCATAAATAAATACGTTAAGGTACGGTAAATATTTAACGAGAACATACTAAACATGAACACCAATAAACACGAATAAACACGTAACAAATTAAAACACGTAAAACACGAACACGAGAGCACACTATAATATTTTAGACACGGAAAACATTTGGGCTACCCCTTGTGGGCCCCATATCCACGAATTAAGGAAGAGAAATGGGCCTAGCCCATCATTTTTACTAAACAAAGGGGTTAAGGGGAAAAAGTCTTTCATTTATCACATTTTATTAAAAACAACTAAAACCCTAATTTTGTTCTTCCTCCTCCTCCCTTGTTCTTGTGTGCCGCCACCTTCAAGACACCATAGGAGGGTGTTTGATGATCTTGGATAATAAAATCATTGCTAGAAATCGTGTTTGTTCATCCTCTATTGATCCACACATTCGGTATAACTTTTTAACTTTTTTTTTTATCTTTTCTTTTGATTTGATTTAGTAAAATTAATTAAGAACATGATGTTTTTAAAACCTAATTAAAAACATAAAATAAACATGTATTTGATTAAGGGGTAAATTAATAAGGGTGTTTATGGGTGTTTTAGTTTGGCCGCCGCCTAGCCCGTGCCCTAGGGGGTCACGGCTTGGTCATTAAGCCACCACCGAGACCATATGGTCCCGGTTTGGTGTTGTGGGTCCAACGGCAGCAAGGAACCAAGGGGAACCCCGATTTGGTTCGGGGTACGGTGTCGATTTCATGCCCGGTTCACGGTTCGTTGGTTAAAACACGATTTATGCTACATGTTAATTTTATGAATCATGAACTTAGGATATAAATTAATTAATAACATAATATATTAATTAAACCATGACTTAGGTTAATCTAATTATTAATTTAGCATGATATTAATTTAACCTAAGTATTTTTTTATGCTATGAGTTATAATTAATTAGTTATTTTAAACCATGCTTATAATTAATTAATTTAGACATGACTTAGGTTATATTATTAATACATAATAATACACATTTTAACCTAAGTATTTTTATTCCATTTTAATTGAAACATGTTATACTTTAATTAAAATGCTTAACCTATAGTTTAATTAAAACACATGAAATAATAATTAAACTATGCACTATATCATATGACTTAAGAAATAAGCATATAAACACTTAGACTTATATTTTTAGCTTATGTAACCAGCTTAATTCTAATTATGGAAACTTCTATTTATAGAAACTTAATTAAATAAGGCAACTAATCTAATCATGGAAACCTTCTATATATGGAAACTTATTTAATTAAGGCAGCTGATTTATTTTTGGAAACTTTCTATTTTTAGAAACTAATCTATTTTAAGCAGTAAATTCTATTTTTGGAAACTTTCTATTTTTGGAAACTTTCTATATTTGGAAACTTTCTATTTTTGGAAACTTTCTATTTTTTTTGGAAACTTTCTATTTTTGGAAACTTTCTATTTTTGGAAACTTTCTATTTTTGGAAACCTGCTATTTTTGGAAAGTTACTTATTATTACACAGTAAGTATAATAATACATGAAATACCGGTAATACTTTATCAGATTAACCAGAGTACAAGGTAAACACAGATAGGGCTTTAAACAGTAAACCATGACCTAAAACATACAAAGTAAGCTAAGATGAGACATAAAACCAAGTACGTAATCAGTGATTCGATACTTATACACGTGTGTATTCATGTAGCGTTTGTGATCCAGAAGTAGGAGTCTTTCTTCCGTTCATTCACTGGACTTGAGGTACGGATTCCCGTCCTTTCAGTATGGACATTCTTTCCTTGTTAGGATTTCCCCGTATGCAGCCAACTGTTTTCCCCAGTATTTGTTTTATTGTTTTGAACTGCTTATGTTTAATTAGCATAATCTATAGCCATATACAAGCATGACCAGTTTCACCTAGTTATGGAGGTACCATAACCATAACATTGGAGGCACCAATGTTATGACTTCCCCACGGCAGAGTGATTGCTCGTGGCGTCCCTTTCAGTTTTGGCCATATTATTATATCATGTGGGGCGTATGGGTGCATCCTAGTTACATGTTTTATTCAGTATTTCATGGTGAATGTGGTGTGTGCCTTGCATCCTTTACAAGGAGTTGATCCCTCCTACCCAGACCAGTATATTAATTAGAGACATCCCCTCTAATCAGCATGATGAGGTCACCCCTCCAAGTATTCATGCACGTGACCTTTTCATGACCTATATGGGCTATGGTATATATATGTTAAAACAGTTTTCATAAGATAAACATAAGGCTTTTCAAACTATAAAACCAGTTTTCTCAATACTTAACCAGTCTACTCAGAACTTAGTCTTCCGCTGTCATATGTTACATGCTTATCCTCTTTCATGCTATATTGTATATCCGTGCACTGAGTGTTTCGCTCAGCCGTTACTTTCCTTTCCATGTCCCAAAACGGCAGGTACCCAAGACTCGAGCATTTGGAGGACGTGCATAGGATGGAAGCTGACAGAGACTTCTCTTCCTTTTTGCCTTCATATACTTGTGCTTGTTTAGTCCTTCATTCATTTTTGTTGCTTTATTATGTTTTGGGCTTATGTTGGGGACCGATGTTTGATTCCGGTTTACCCTATGGTCATGTATGTTTTACTACATATTACCTTGCATGCTTTGATGACACGCCATAATTACGCGTGACATTCCATATATCAAAATGGGGTGTTACAGATAAACCGGGCTATTGATGCAACTAAACTCATAATCTTCGATTCGTGGTTGAGGGAAGGTAAAATTGGACGATTCATGTGAGCGACTCTTAAGGGAGGAAGATGACCAATTATGATGGTGGTGGAACATGAGGTTTTGTAAGGCTTTTCCCGCCAATTTGCCACGCTTCATTAACATGTTGAGATCGAGCAATTGTTTTCGCTTTGAGATGTTTTTTCTTAGCATGATGAGCATCACACGTACCAAACTCCATACTTTCTTTGCAACTAGTGGTAAACTTTGTTCCATTTTTAATATATGTTAGAGTTTGGAGATTTGCTAATTGAGAAAGAGTAGTAGTAGATAGTGAAGATGTAACTGTTTATGATGTTGTGGTATGAGGAGGGCTATTTAAAGGCATGAAAATTAGTGTGTACTTTGATGTTAAGTTAAAGGGCAATGCTTTTGTGCCACTTATTTCTCCTTTGCTTTTTATTTTGAATTTTCTATTTCTCTTATATTTGTAAAAAAACAATATCAAGCTTTCTTTTATTGAAATAGTTTCATCAGAAAAAAATTAATCATAAACAGGATAGTTATAGAAATATCTCTAAACAAACTTGTCCAATAATTAAACTTGTATCAAAATGTTAAAACCCTTGGTTTAATATGATATTCATAGTATAAGGACTTATTGTGTGCTTTCTATTTTCTCAGGGACCAAAGATGGACAATGTGTTGAAGTTTGCTATAAGGCTAGCCGTTGGACGCTTTTGGGCTTGAGGAATGAAGGCCCAAGGTTGTTTGGGTTGAACGTTGCAATGTTTAGCTATATACCCTAACTCATATTGAGTTAGGGTTAAGTTTGGGGTGTGTGTGTTTTCCTTGTGCAGCCATCAATGGCGTCACACATATCTTTCTTCATTTCTGGGATATTCATCTAGTATTTTTGTTTCATTGTTTTGTAAAACTATTATCAGGTTAGATAATAGATCCACACCAGTTGAGACTGTGGTGGATTTGATTTGTTTAAACTCTCTCTTGTTCCTTTGATTGTTTGAAGTGAATGAAAGTGTTGTTGAATCGTCTAACCATATTTTTCTACATGGTATCAGAGAAAGGTTATCTAATCTGACTCTATTATTGTGATAAGTTTTTTATAAAAAAAGTTTTTTATACTTCTCCTTGTTCATACAAAGTTATAAAGTGGTTTTACTGGTTTATCTGCTATTGGAATAGCATTATACTCTCTCGATTTACAAAACCCCTAATTTTTTGAAAAAATTAGGGTTTGACTTTTTTGGGGATTTGTTGATTCATTGGTTCCGGTGACTAATTGGTGGTGTTATTGTTACTCTGGTGGTATTATCTATCTCATAAGTGGTAAACCCCTAATTTTTTGTAAAAATTAGGGTTTACTGTTTGTGTCTAGATCTTGTGGTGCTTGTTTCTTGTGTCTCACAGGTTGCTGATTGGTGTTATTCTCTTGCTGGAATAGACTTTCCCTTTTTTCCCTTGAAGGAAATTAGGGTTTGTCTTTTGGAGGTTCTGATATCATCTAGACTAAGTGAATCTAGATATATCAGTTCGATTGTGCTTTGGTTGGCATCACTGTAACACCTCTATACTCTCTCTCTTACTTGCTAATTGTTTTTGTTTGTTTATTGCTTCTTTTGTTTTTGGGTTGGTTGTCTTTTTATTCTGACCCATTATTGTTGGATCCTCACTCATTGCTTTCCCTTGACCTGCCACCCTTGAGTGGTTTGGAAGCCTGGGAACTTAGTTGGCAGTGTTGTGAGTTTATTTACACCTTTTTTGACCCCTCACCATGACTGATCATGAGAATGAGTCAGTCCATGGTGATGATGAGACCTTGAGTGTGACAGATCCTGTCACACTCATTAGCAAGTTGGACTTGAGTGACCCTTTGCATTTGCACCCCAATGATACGGCTGTCTTAACTGTTGTGAGTGTTAAACTTAAAGGGACTGAAAACTATCAGATTTGGGCTAATGCTATGTTGTTAGCTTTGGAAGGAAAAAACAAAATTGGTTTTATAGATGGGTCTTGTGAAAGATCTATAACTAATGAAATTTTGGGTAAACAATGGGATAGAGTTAATGCTGTAGTCCTTGGGTGGATTTTAAACTCAGTTTCTGAGGAACTTTTCCTTGGTCAAATTTTTTCAAAAAGGGCTAAGCATGTTTGGAATGAGTTAAAAGAGACTTATCATAAAGTTGATGGCTCTGTCATCTTCAATTTGCATCACAAGATTAACACTCTCAAACAAAATGGATCTAATTTGTCTGATTATTACCACAAGTTAAATGCTTATTGGAAGCAATATGATGCTATGATTGAGTTGCCTAATTGTGTGTGTTCTGCTTCTGGTGAATTTAAAAAACATAACCAATTGTTAAAACTTATGCAATTCTTGATGGGTTTGGATGATTCTTACATGAGCATTAGAAGCTCTATTCTCTCTAGAGAGACCTTGCCTGATGTGAAAGGTGCCTATGCCATAATTTCCAGTGAGGAGTATCATAGGTTGGCATCTGGTACCCTTGCTAGTTCTTCTCAAAGGACTCAGACTTCTGCTTTCTTTTCTATTGGGCCTGCTAGAAATAATAATACTCAAAGAAATCAGTCCAATAACCAAGGAAATTATAATGGTGGTAACTTCAGACCCAATTTTAATTTTGGCAACAATAGGGGTTTTAGACCTAACACTCCCACCAGTGGATTTAGACCTAATGTTCCTAGTAATTCTGGTCCTAGACCTTTTGGTAATGGTAACTCTGAGTTGATTTGTGAAAATTGTGGGTACAATGGGCACACTATTGATAGGTGCTTCAAGATCATTGGGTACCCTCCTGATTTTGGTAAGAAAAAGGGAGGGCAAGGTAACAAGGAAAAAAATGTCTCTAAAAATTCTGTTGGAACATCCTCTTCATCTGGTTTCAGTGATGAGCAACTTGCTACCTTACTCTCTATGTTTAAAGAAAACAAGGGAATCACTAGTGACTCTGGAAATGTTCATGCCAATATGGCATGTACTTACTTAACAATAGTAAGATTTTTAATGATAACTTTGAGAAGTTTTTTTGTTCTAACACAAACATCAAGTCCAAAATTGGGAATAATGGGAAGGTTGTTGATTCTGGGGCTAATCAACATATGACCAATAATGATTCTGAATTAGAAAATGTTTTTGATATATCACACCTTAACATTAAAGTAGCTCATCCCAATGGGACTGAAGCTATCATCTCCAAAATTGGAAATCTTAAACTTCCTAATGGACTTGTGTTGTTTGATGTGCTTGTTATTCCTGATTATTGTGTGACTTTGGTGTCTGTTCATAAATTAGCTAAGGATAACAAAATCTTAGTGGTGTTTGATGAAAATAAATGTTTCTTTGTTAATCAGGATTTTAATCTAAAAAAAATCTTGGGGACTGGTAGACAGTGTGGTGGTTTGTACTATTTAGATGTAGAAGGTAACAAATATGTTAATGATTCTCATGTGATTACTTGCTCCTTGTCCAAACATGACTGGCATTGTAGATTGGGTCACCCTGCTGACCCAACCCTAAATGTACTAAAAGATTCTTTAAAAATTAGTTGCATTGATCAACATGAGTTTTGTGAAATATGTCAAAGGGCTAAACAAGTTAGAGAACCATTTCCTCTAAGTGAACATAAAACTAGAGCTCTTGGTGAATTAGTACATTTGGATGTTTGGGGACCATATAGGGTGACTAGTCATATTGGCCATAGATTTTTCTTGACCATTGTGGATGATTACACAAGAGCTGTTTGGGTTTATTTGTTAAAAACCAAAGATGAAGTTGGTAAATCTATTGAGATTTTTTACAACTTGTTAAAAAACCAATTTGAAAAAGATGTTAAAATTTTCAGAAGTGACAATGGGACTGAGTTTGTTAACCATACTTTTCAGACATTCTGTAATAACAAAGGTATTATACATCAAACCTCTTGTGCTTATACTCCACAACAAAATGGGGTTGTTGAAAGGAAATATAGGCATCTCCTTAATGTGACCAGATGCCTTATGTTTCAGGGGGGAATACCCTTAAGATTTTAGACTGAATGCATTCTAACTGCTACTTATCTTATCAACAGATTGCCCTCTTCTGTTCTAAATGGTAGATCTCCTTATGAGATGATGTATAACACATCTCCTAATCTCTCTCATATTAGGACCTTTGGTTGTCTTTGTTTTGCTACTATCTTGAATAGTCATGATAAACTTACCAGTAGATCTGAAAAATGTGTTATGATGGGTTTTTCTAATTTGCAAAAGGGTTATAAACTTTATAGTCTTGATAGACATCAGTTCTTTGTTTTTAGAGATGTCAAGTTTTTTGAATCTATTTTACCTTTTAAGGATACTGTTTTGAATAAAAAGAATAAGGACCAAGATGTTGATGTTTCTCAAAATGACAAAGTTTTAACCTTTTTTGATTTGGAAAACCCTGAGCTTCCTAATGATGATGAGAGAGTTACTAATGTTCATAATGGTGACAGTAAGTCACCAAGTGCTGGTAACCCAAACTTGGGTCTAGGTGACAATGGATACATTGCTTCTAGCAATGATACCATTGATGCCAGTCCAAGTGTTGAGGCTGCTACACTTGATGAAACACATATATCTAAAGGAAACTTAGAATTTCACCCAAGCCTTCCTTTGCATGGACATGACTTGGGTGGTATTTCTAATACTAATGCTCAGGGTAATCAGGGTGTGAGAAGGTCTTCTAGACCTTCTGTTTTTCCAAAAAATTACAATGATTTTGTTGTGGATTCCAAGGTCAAGTATGGGATTGAGAAATTTGTTGGTTATTCCAAAATTAAAGGAGATGTGTTATGTTTTGTTACTCAGTTAAATAAGAGTAGTGAACCTAGGAGTTTTTTTGAAGCTTGTCAAAGTCCTGAATGGGTAGATGCTATGAATGTTGAGTTTGTTGCCTTGCTTGAAAATGACACTTGGGACTTAGTTGAATTGCCTCCTGATAGGACTGCCTTAAATTCTAAGTGGGTCTGGAAACTTAAGTTTAAATCCAGTGGTGAGATTGAGAGGTATAAGGCCAGACTGGTTGCCATGGGTTGTGGTCAAAAAGAGGGAATTGATTATGAGGAAACTTTCTCTCCTGTTGTTAAAATAGTTACCATTAGATGCTTGATTAACCTTGCTGTTAACCAAGGTTGGCCTATTTACCAATTAGATATAAACAATGCTTTCTTGTATGGTGAATTGGATGAGACTGTCTATATGAAACCCCCACAAGGGTTTTACTCTGATAATCCAAAGCTTGTTTGTAGGCTTAAAAAGTCTATTTATGGTCTGAAACAGTCTCCTAGACAATGGAATGCTAAGCTCACTTCTGTCTTAATTGAGAATGGGTTTGTGCAAAGCCAATCTGATTACTCCTTGTATACTAAGGATTGCCATAAGTGCTTTATTGTTGTGCTTGTTTATGTTGATCATATTATTGTTACTGGGAACAACAAAAAAGAGATTGACAACTTCAAACTTTTTTTGAAAAGTAACTTCAAAATAAAAGATTTGGGAAAACTGCAATATTTTTTGGGAATTGAAGTTGTTAATACTAAAGATGGAATATGTTTGAATCAAAGAAAGTATGTTCTTGATGTTTTGTCTGAATATGGTATGCTTGCTTGCAAACCCTCCAAGACACCTTTACCTTCTAAACTGACCATTTCTAATCAACCTTGTGATGATGATCCCTTGTTGGAAAACATTGTGGATTACCAAAAGCTTATGGGCAAGCTGATATATCTGACCAATACCAGACCTGATATTTCCTATGCTGTTCATTGTCTTAGTAAGTTTATGCACTCACCCTTGAGGTCTCACTTGAAGACTGCTTTTAAGATTCTTAGATACTTAAAGGGTTCTCCAGGTTTGGGTATTCATGTTAAGAATCACACAGGTATGACTCTTAAAGGTTTTTCTGATGCTGATTGGGCTAAGTGTATTGTCACTAGGAAATCAGTTACTGGGTATTGTGTCTTTGTGAATGATAACCTTGTGTCTTGGAAAAGCAAAAAACAAATTACTCTCTCTAAGTCATCTGCTGAGGCTGAGTATAGAGCTCTAGCCTCAGTGACTAGTGAAGTCATTTGGATCCTAAAAATTCTAAAAGATTTGAAATGTAGCAATCTTTTGCCTGTGGATCTTTATTGTGACAGTAACTCAGCAATCAAAATTGTTGCCAACCCAGTGTTTCATGAGAGGACTAAACACCTAGAGATTGATCTTCACTTTGTGAGGGAAAAAATCTTGAATGGGGTTGTTAGGACTCAAAAGGTGGAGTCTGCAAATCAAATTGCAGACATCCTTACCAAGGGATTAGATACACATCAACATGCATTCGTGGTTGAAAAACTTGGGATGATTGATCTGTATAGAATATCAGATTAAGGGGGGATGTTAAAACCCTTGGTTTAATCTGATATTCATAGTATAAGGACTTATTGTGTGCTTTCTATTTTCTCAGGGACCAAAGATGGACAATGTGTTGAAGTTTGCTATAAGGCTAGCCGTTGGACGCTTTTGGGCTTGAGGAATGAAGGCCCAAGGTTGTTTGGGTTGAACGTTGCAATGTTTAGCTATATACCCTAACTCATATTGAGTTAGGGTTAAGTTTGGGGTGTGTGTGTTTTCCTTGTGCAGCCATCAATGGCGTCACACATATCTTTCTTCATTTCTGGGATATTCATCTAGTATTTTTGTTTCATTGTTTTGTAAAACTATTATCAGGTTAGATAATAGATCCACACCAGTTGAGACTGTGGTGGATTTGATTTGTTTAAACTCTCTCTTGTTCCTTTGATTGTTTGAAGTGAATGAAAGTGTTGTTGAATCGTCTAACCATATTTTTCTACACAAAAGAAATTCTTGTTATTATAAGAAAGTTCGGAAAGTATATACAGAAATCTTCACAAGACGTTGTACTGAATGTTAAAATCTTGATGTTAAATGATAAATATGAGTCCGTGAGAGTATTTCGTTTCCTTAAAACTTCTTCATTGAGCAACGTAGACAACTAGATTGAAATCATCCAGAATTAATAGGAAATCAATCCTGCTTTTACTATCATGTTATATTTTTTTTTAAAGTTTATTAAGATATCAACCTTTCTTTCAATTTCGTATATATTTTTCGTCATGAACAAATTGAAAATCTTTAAGCACTTACAACCTTGTATGCTTATGTAATTATGCTAAATTCTTAATGTTACTCCTTGTTCGTGAATTGGTATCTGATTAGATTTAAATATTGTCATGAAATTGATATAAGATGTGTTTAACTGCATAACTGCTAAAAAGATGTCAATAAACGATTCAACCTTTAAACAAATATTAATTGGCCGAACTCGCGAGTGGTACATGTACATACATGTGTACTACTATGGTCATTTGGTAAAGAGGAGCAACAAGTCTGCTTTGAAATGAAATCACTTTGAGAAACAAATCTGGTGGTGCTTTATGATAAGCTAAACTTTTAATTTTAAAAACAATTACGAGGTTCTTACTTAGTAGTCTGCATCCTATTATCGTTAAGATATACATAACTATTTAGAAGTAAAATCAACAGCCACTAGGCAAAGATTGTTCTTCTTTAAAACAGCCAATCGGTAACATTTTCCGCATCTAACTATATGTGATAAAAATCTTTAGAACGCTTAAAGATCAGTTGTTGATTTGTTTCTGGACCTTAGCTAATTACCATTGCAGCGCCTTTGCATCTCAGTTTTAAGATCTTAAGATTTAACTAACACCAATCATACTTATAACGGTACGGTTTAACAATTACTAACATATAAGGTTTGGAACTTTTCATCAAAGGTCATTCTTTGAAGCCTCTATTATAACATCAGAATGTATATAATTTATACGTAGTAATTTTATTTTTGCAAATGTGTGTCTTAGATAAAAGAAGTTTGAAATGTACATCCTACATCTATTTTGAATCACTTACACAGAACAGAAATATCATACGCAGTTTATAAGAAGCACATTGCCCGCTGGCCTTAATCTAATATGAATCAAACGACGCCTTATGATTCTGCCTCCGTAAATCATTGTAAAACCGATTTATAAACTTCTCAGCCACCTCGTCCACAACGTGACTGTTCTCATCATCCACGCTACTCAATCGAAACGGAGAGTCATTGACTCTCAGTTGCCTAACCATGGGACTCCTCCCAAATCCTTGAAGGGTGGGTGATGCATTCTCGCTATGAATCAATGACATAGCTTTCATAAGCACGGCGTGGATAGCCATTATGTCAAGATCTTCGGCCTTTTTGTTGTCAGAGTTATGTTTTTTGTCAGCACAAAATAAAGAAAATGTGTTGTTACATGTGGCGGGGCTATTGGTGCAGCTGAGCTCGTATTTGCTGCGTGGTGGAGAAAGGAATGAGAGATGGTTGGAGTGTTCTGTTGAGTGGTGCTTTGTGGTGAACTTATGATTGTGGAAGAACATAAGGTTTTGCAAGGCCTTACCAGCGATCTTTCCACGCTTAACCATCATGTTGAGGTCTAGCAATTGCTTTCGCTTTGATATGCCTTTGTGTAACATGAAGTAAGCCATACGGACCATGCTCCAAACTCTCTTGGCAAGAACCGATTGATTTTGTTCCATTGTTTCTTACCAATAAGTTCTTGATGGTTTAGAGTAAGGTATTATGCGATGTTAAATTGAAATTGCTGATGAAATGGGGTGTGTGCTAGAACGGTATAAAGGGAAGAATCATACACGTAGGTTGTGCTTTTTTAGTGTTAAGTTTAGGTGAACTTTAGTGTGCACTGCTTTTGTTTCTGTCTTTATAACTTCTGTTTTTTTCTCATAAACTAATTTGGGTTACATAGGCAATTATTGATGGCAGAGTTAGGATTGGATAAGATTATGGTCATGTGAGATTAGATTATTCTTGTTTACCTTGATTCATATAAGGGAAACATGTTCTTTATAGCTGTGATATATTTATTATGTGATACCTAATCCAATCTTATCGTTTGATAAATGACTTCTTTAACATTCTCTTTGGATTAAAAGCCTAGCAACCAGCTTTATGACTTGGATAAGAGTAAAAATGTATAAACAAGACCAAGGCGGGATCATCAAGTGTTTACATTCTAGCTCGCATCTGAGATATATCTTTTTCAACTATTTGGTTTCTGAAGAGCTTGAGCTTGAGATTGTTATTGTTATCATTACAGATGTAACAAGTATACAAGTTTGGTGTCACTATTATGAAAAGTAGTCCCGATTTAGGTGGGATTAGCTAGTTAACTTGTAGGCCTACAAGCTACAGGAAAATGTCAAAAAGGCGGTTACTTAGCAAGAGAGGTTTTGTGACCACTGCTGAACTGCCACATCAACACCTGCCTCGTTATTCTCAAAATGCCGTTATGTCATTATGCTTTCAACCAATTATTTACATGTTCATATTATATAGTCAAGTAGTCAAGTCACTACTTATGTTTTTAAAGACAGTCTACTAAACTACTAATTTGTTGATTAAGGTTTAATAATTCCTAGTTGACATGAATATCTTGGTTCTGTTTTCATCTAAGTTTTTCTTGGACTTTGTCTTTTCACTTTTTAACTGTAAAGTTGGTGTATCAAGTCTAACCAAGAAGGAAAGGAATTTCCTTGTCCACTTTATTATCTTTTCTCGCCTCGATTGAAACTTATACCAGCTTTTACCACTCGTATGTGTTCGCCATATAGCATTGTTTTTTCTTGCATATTCTCGAAGAATGTATTTAACTATTTTTGGTACATTTGAATGGTTGTGGATCAAAAAGACAATAGCTAAACAACCTAAATCATAAGTATTAGAAACATGCAATGTACGATATAGCAGATGTTAGCAAGCTGTATATAACATGTGTTTGTAGGTGATTAATACCTAATTAAGGAAAAAAGTGTTGTGACTAAAATGTGTTTTGTTAATCGCTTTTTGCAAGATAGGTGTTTCTTGCATATTATTTGTACTTGTGTTTCGATCTTTCTGTAAAAGTTGACCTGCCTAGTTCCCTTTCTATACAAAGTCGTGTACTTGATGATGATAACTAATTACGGGTACATGAACACGTACAAGTTTTTGGAGTGTGGGTAACCTAATCAGTCAAATGCTATCTTGAAAACATAGAGAATATCAAGACAACGTTCTTCTAAAGTGCTTATTTGTAGGTTCATGCTAATTATCTATGGGGGTCCATCATTAACTTTTGCTAATCCATCGTTATTAAGTTTTACTCATGTGAGTGACCGGTTCATGTGAAATAACCAGGAGAATACTACTAATTCTAGACCAATACACCAATAAAAGTGCTATGTAGCTAACACAGTAAAACTAACTAGAAATTCTTCATCAACTTCTTCTTATTTAATCTTACAGGTAACTGTTAAAAAAACTTCAACTTCCTAAGTATAAGACAATAGCATAAGCATACAACTATTTACTGCTGCCTTGACATCTTTTACATGACATTTACCATGCCAATCCATGGTTCATCTACTTAATCATAACTAATAGAATGGACATAAAGCCAATTACAGCAAGCACTATATAAGAAAACTACATTTCTTTTACCTTAACTACATTACTTTTACCTTTGCTAAAACGATATAAAACTATAGGTTTGTGTCACAATTGTATAATATGCTGTATGAGAAGCTCCTTCCGTAACCAGATAGTTGTGCGTTCAGGACTTGCTTAAAACATGTGAAATATATGTCTTGTGTATTTTGTATGAACTAGTTAATTAGTGTCAAAAGAATGTAGTTTCAATGAAGGTTAAAAACCTATTAATTAGAGATCAAATTAAATGTGATGTAAGGCTATTGGGATAAAAACACAATATACAATACCAAACTAGAGAACCAAAAACCCGAGAGCCGCCTTTGAAGAATCCGTCCGGCCAATCAAACGGTGTTAACCTACGTTGTTACTAGCTATTTAGCATAAAAAAAAGGTTATGTAATAATGCAGTGATGATTAATAGAATAATGTAACTTATATATCTTGTATCTTTACCTTTTCTTCTAATGGTAAGCTTGAGCCGATAAGTTACACGTATAAAGTTTTTGTGAGATGTGTTGGTGGAAATGTAGGAGTAGACAGTATGTAGTACTAATGGAATTACTTTTAGCATCAATAATTGTCGAACCAATCAAACTCCATCCACTTCTTCAAATAAAAAGGTGGTAAAAGGTAAACCCTTACTTCAAAGACCAACATGTGTCCCGCAGTTTTACCTGGTTTTACACTTTGGCCTAACATATTACCAAAACTTTTGGCTTTTATTTCCTACACTCAACAATTGCTTTCCAGCCTATATATATTTCTAGTTTCTTTACCCTCAATCAATCATTCAGTAACAGTTATACGGCTTCATGGTCTTTCTTTATACATTTGACAGTTAAAACACATGACTAATACACCAATATAAATGGTACGTAGCTCTTTTTAGCAAGCAACTCACCCCTCTGTCGCAGCATACGACAACTGTAAAAACGTAACACTATTTACTGCAGCCTTAAGATCACTTACATGACATTTACCAATTTACCTCAAGCAAGATTGCAAGCAAATTATCTACTTGATAATAGCCAATAGACCGAGACATTAATTAAGCAGATTACAAGCAAGATTGCAAGAACTAAAGAAGGCTGCGTTTTCATTAACTTTGAGGAAACGATATCAAATCATCAAAGCGATGTAGTACGTGTATCTTTTATGACTCGCTAAACTTGACCCGATAAGAACAAACTCTAGCTTACACTTAAACGAGAACAATTACTGTAGTAATTTTTGTAAAAGTTAAAGACCTGATATGTACAAAATTAGAGAAAACCAAAAAAACCGAGAGCTGCAATTTGAAGAATCCGTCCAGGCAATCACACTTTTGTTAGTGGATTTTTACTGTCACAAAAGCAAATCACACATGGTGAATGTATAAACTAAAGATGGTCATCAACCAACTTATTACTCTTCAAAGTTTTAAATTGTTCTCGAGATGGAACTTGAACTTGAACTACTCTGGTAGCAAAGCCATTACATTTCGCCCGATGAATAGCATGTTATATTAACTTCTTATAGTCCATGCACTCGCCGTGAATTATTCTAGTATTTCGATTATTTCTACAAAGTAAAAACATCCTTTGGTTCTTAGTTTGTTTCATTCGGTATATTTTTAAAGACCCAGATCTTTCACCAAGGACTTCAAGATACACAAACTAAAAAGTTCCAATGAGTAATTAAATAGGTTAAGTATATCATCTAATCTAGAGATAGATCCTAACGCAGATTTGATGCTCTTAAGATATTCCATCTTCTAAAAGATACTAAATCTTTGCAAAAGTATTGGCAGCTGAATTTGGTATCGTTTGTACACATTCCTTATTCGATCGTTTGTACTTGCACGTACACACGCCGCATCAAGATTTTCATGTATACGGAAACAAAGAAAAAAAAAACGTTTAATCACATGAAAAGAAATTCAAATTTAAAAGTTAAGAATAATACATATATCTCAAAGTACTTCATATATATCTTGAATTCTTGATACATCACACTATTATCAGAGAAGCTCTTAATACAAATACACTGGCTGCAACTACAAACCAAACACAGCACAAGATATATAGTGCATACTTAGTGTTAAAAATAATGTTTAAATACTAAACCAACTCTCAGGGACTGTTAGTGCACAAAAGGTAAGTGCAGGTATGACTTTTGTAAATATTTTCTTGTGTTATTATTTATGTTTATATGCAGGCACGTTTTGACAAGTTGAGGAAAGATAGAGGGGGCAAAGAGCTCAAGTTGAAGAAGCTGTTAGGTTTAGATATTGGGTGCTATATAAGCTCATAGTTAGCTTATTATTTGCACGCAGTCATTATATCTCTCTCTTAAAAGTTGTAATCGTTCCTTTGTTCCATTGTTTTGTTAGATCAATCTGTTTTGATCTTTTGCTTTGTTTCTTCTCTTTTGTAAGTACGATCAAAAACCCAGGTGTTACATTTGAAGTAACAGCCTGAGGCAGTTTAATAAAAGAATAAAAGGGGTGGTTGGTTGAATATCTTGATCTTTGTAATCTTTTCTACATGGTATCAGAGCCTGGTTGGCTGTGATACGAAGATCTTGATTGTTTCCAAAAATTAGGGTTTCTAAAATTTTTGGGGTTTTTGTGAATTAAAAGGTTTCTGGTTATTGTTTTTTGGTGAATCGTTTGATTCTTGGTGTTAATTGATCAGATTCTTGATCGATTAAGTTTTCCCCAAAAATTAGGGTTTGTCAATTTTTGGGGGTTTTGGGTATTTTGTCTATCTAAGTGATTAATCAACATATTTGTTGATTAATTGTGTTCTTTTATTGTTTCTGATTAAAAACCCCAAGATCAGAAGTTGGGGTTTGTTAATCTTGGTAAGTTCTGTTTTGATATTTGTTATTCTGGGTACTAATCCTGCAGGTTTTTGTTGGTTGTTTGTTTCCGCTGCTTTGGTTACAAGATCTTCTTGATCTTGATACTCTTGGTTGTTGCTGCGCGTGATAGTATTTTCTCACGCTCTCTTTCTTTATTTTTCTTGTTTAGTGGGATTAGGTGTCGAGGGAATTAGATTGTTGTTGGTTGTTGTGGAGATATAAGGTGGTTGTCTGTGATAGTTTGTTTTTGTGTTCTTGCATTCCTTCTTGATTGATTTTGTGTTATGGCTCCTGAAAAGGACAAGGGTGTTGAAAAAGGGGGAGGGTCACATGACAATGAGATTGACATGTTTGACCCTCTCTATCTTCATAGTAGTGATACTAGTGGTGTTCCTCTAATTGGGTTTAAGCTAGAGGGAACTGAAAATTATAAAATATGGAGAGTTGCTATTGCTAGGGCTATTCATACTAAAAACAAACTTGGTTTTATTGATGGGAAAATAACTAAGCCTGAAGAGGCTGGTTTTTTACAAGATCAATGGAATAGATGTAACTCTGTAGTCTTAAACTGGATTCTTGGTTGTGTTTCACAAGAGGTTTATTTGGGTCAAGTTTTTTCTGAAAACGCCAAAACTGTTTGGGATGAATTAGAGGAAACATATAGCAAGCAAGATGGGTCTGTTATTTTTAACATGCATTATAAGATACACTCACTTACTCAGTCTGGTTCTACTCTTTCTGAGTATTATCACAAGTTTAATGGTTTGTGGAGACAATATGACTCATTGGTGAATTTACCTGAATGTGTTTGTGAAAATGCTTATTTGCTTAAACAACATAATCAACTGCTTAAGCTTATGCAGTTCCTCATGGGGTTAGATGATGAGTATGCTCCTATAAGAAGTATCATACTCACCACAGAACCCCTTCCTGATGTTAAGGGGGCCTTTGCTACTCTGTCAAGAGATGAATCCCATAGGGGTTCACCATCTCAGAGTTCAGTAAAGGCTGGGACAGCTGCATTTGCTTCAAGACCTAATAATAGGTCTAATAACAACTGGAACACAAGTAATAATAATAATAATCAGGCAAGAAAACTTGCTAGACCTAACTTGGTGTGTACTCATTGTAATATGAATGGTCATACTGTGGATAGGTGTTTTGAACTTGTGGGATATCCTCCCAATTTTAAAAAGAATAATAATTCTAACAAGAATGTTAGTAGTAATCATGTGGCTTCAGGTTCTAAAGATCAGTCTACTAGTAGTTCATCTAACTCTTTTACTGATGAACAATTCAAAAAGTTGATGGATTTGATTGGTGATAAGTCTGGAAAAAGTTCCATACCTGCAAATGTTGCAGGTATAAATTGTGCTTTTAGTTTTTGTACTTCAAAATTTTTTAATCACAATACTGTTATTAAAACTTATAAGTTGTATGTTGGTTGGATTGTTGATTCAGGAGCTAGTCAACATATGACTTATACTATTATTAATATGTTTAATGTGATAAGTGTATCTCATCTTAATATGACTGTTGGTCATCCTAATGGAACTAAAGCTGTTGTTACACACATAGGAAGTTTAAAGTTAACTGATAAAATTGTTATTCATGATGTCTTAGTTGTGCCAGATTATGAAGTTAGTCTTCTATCTGTGCACAAGCTAAGTAAAGATAGTAAATTCAGAGTTATTTTTGATGAAAGTTCTTGTGATATTCAGGACTCTGTTCAAAAGACTCTAGTGGGGACTGGTAGTAAAATACATGGATTGTATTTTCTTAATACAGGTAAGAAATATTATAACAATAACATTTCACAATGTTGTTTGTCAAAATGTATTTGGCATAATAGACTAGGACATCCTTCAAATCAAGTGTTACATGTGTTAAAAGATAAACTTAAACTTGATAAAGTTGATAATGATATTTGTGATGTGTGTCACAAAGCTAAACAAACTAGGGAGCCTTTTCCTCTAAGTGATCATAAAACTAATGATGTTGGTGAATTGATTCACTTAGATGTGTGGGGACCTTATAAAGTTCAAAGCAAGGAAGGATTTAGATATTTTCTTACTGTGGTTGATGATTACAGTAGAGCTGTTTGGTTATTTTTGTTAAGAGGTAAAGATGAAGTTTTTACTAACATAACAGTTTTCATAAATATGATTAAAAATCAGTTTGGAAAAAGTGTTAAAATGTTTAGAAGTGACAATGGTACAGAATTTGTTAATAATAATATGGATAAATTTTGTAAAGATAATGGGATTCTTCATCAAACCTCTTGCCCATACACCCCTCAGCAAAATGGTATTGCTGAGAGGAAACATAGGCACTTGTTGAATGTAGCTAGAGCCCTCATGTTTCAGGGGGGATTACCTTTAAACATGTGGACTGATTGTGTTTTAACTGCTGTCTATTTGATTAACAGGATTCCAAGTTCTGTCTTGTCTGGGAAGTCACCTTATGAGTTAGTGTATAGTAGTGAACCAAATCTCTCTTTGTTAAAAACATTTGGTTGTTTGTGTTTTGCAGATGTTTTAAATGACAATGACAAGTTTTCATCTAGGTCAGAAAAATCTGTCTTTATTGGATATTCTAATGAGAAAAAAGGTTATAAGCTTTATAGCCTTGAGAGTAGGAAAGTTTTCTACTCTAGAGATGTTAAGTTCTATGAAACAGTGTTTCCATTTAAGAATGAGTCTGAAAGTAAAGAGTATGTTATGAGTTTTGAAAATAAAGACAGTACTAATTTTTTCAACTTAGATGATAATGAGTCTATGTCATGTGATCCCAATGATGATAAGAGAGATAATGCTCAGAATGGTAGTGAAGGCATAGACAATACATTAATAGGAGGTACTGAAAAAGCTAGTGAAACTAGAGAGAATCTAGATGGTCTTAATGATAGTAAGCTAGCAGAATCCACCAGTAATGTAGATGATAATGCAACACTTGTTGATAATGGTAGTGATTCTGAGGGTGATGACAGTCAATATCAAGAGTTTGGTAATCTTTTTCAAAGTCCTGTTAATTCCCCAGAAAGATATGATTTGGATAATCCTAGGAGATCATCTAGAAAAGTTGTTTTGCCTAAAAAGTTGAATGATTATAAGCTGAATACTAGTGTGAAATATGGCATAGAAAAATATGTTAATTACTCTTGTCTTAGTAAAGAGAATTATAATTTTTCTACTAGTCTAAATAAAATTGTTGAACCAAAAACTTTTTCTGAAGCCTCAAAAGATATAAGGTGGTTTATGGCTATGAATTTAGAAATGGAGGCTTTAAACAGAAATGGTACTTGGGTTCTTGTTGATCTTCCTGTTGGAAGAAAACCTATTGGTTGTAAGTGGGTTTACAGAGTTAAATACAAGTCTAATGGAGAAGTTGAAAGGTTCAAAGCTAGACTTGTTGCTAAAGGGTATAACCAAAGGGAAGGTATAGACTTTGATGAAACTTTCTCTCCTGTTGTCAAAATTGTTATTGTTAGATGCATTTTAACTTTAGCAGTTTATAATAATTGGCCTTTATATCAATTAGATATAAACAATGCTTTCCTATATGGAGATTTAGTAGAGGATGTTTATATGAACTTGCCTGATGGATACTTTGATAAGAATGATCAAAGGGTTTGTAAGTTGGTTAAGTCCTTGTATGGTTTAAAACAGGCACCTAGGAAGTGGAATGAAAAACTCACATCAGTTTTAATAGAAAATGATTTTATACAAAGCAAAAATGATTTTTCTATGTTTATCAAAAACAAAGATGGAGTTTTTATTGTGCTTCTGGTGTATGTTGATGACATTATTGTCACAGGTAATAATGTGAAGGAGATTGATAAGTTTAAGGAGTTTTTGAGTTCAAAATTCTTAATTAAAGATCTGGGTAAACTCAAATACTTCTTGGGAATAGAAGTTCTTGAGTCTAATACTTCTCTTTATCTGACTCAAAGAAAATATTGCTTAGAACTTCTTACAAAGTTTGGAATGTTGGCTGGTAAGCCATGTGGAACACCTATTGATGTTAAAGAAGGTGTTAACAGTAAGAATAAGAATGTTGATGTTGATAAACCTTTGAAAGGTGTTAACAACTATCAAAAGCTAGTTGGCAAGTTGATTTATCTTACTCATACTAGACCTGACATTAGTTATGTTGTTCATGTTCTAAGTCAGTATATGCATGCTCCTATGCAGTCACACTTGAAACTTGCATTCAGAGTCTTAAGGTACTTAAAAGGTTCACCAGGAAAAGGAATTACTTTTAACAAAAGTGATAGTCTTAATCTTGGTGTGTATGTGGATTCTGATTGGGCAAAGTGTAAGCTTACAAGAAAATCAGTGACTGGATATTGTGTTTTCTTGGGCAACAGTTTAGTGTCATGGAAAAGTAAAAAACAGTCAATGTTATCTAAATCTTCTGCTGAGGCAGAATTTAGAGCAATGAATAGTGTTACTTGTGAAGTAATGTGGATTATGAAAGTTCTTGCTGAACTTAATATTAATCCTTTGTTACCTGTTCCATTGAAATGTGACAATAGCTCAGCAAAACAGATTGCTGCTAATCCTGTGTTTCATGAAAGGACTAAACATTTTGAGATTGAACTCTTTTTCTTAAGAGAAAAGGTTGCAGCTGGGGTTGTAAGTACTGTTAAAGTTAAGTCTGCTGATAATATAGCAGATATCTTTACCAAAGGCTTATGTGTTGCTGAACATCAAAAGTTTTATGAAGGTCTTGGATTGTTTGATCTTTACAGAGTTGGTTTAAGGGGGAGTGTTAAAAATAATGTTTAAATACTAAACCAACTCTCAGGGACTGTTAGTGCACAAAAGGTAAGTGCAGGTATGACTTTTGTAAATATTTTCTTGTGTTATTATTTATGTTTATATGCAGGCACGTTTTGACAAGTTGAGGAAAGATAGAGGGGGCAAAGAGCTCAAGTTGAAGAAGCTGTTAGGTTTAGATATTGGGTGCTATATAAGCTCATAGTTAGCTTATTATTTGCACGCAGTCATTATATCTCTCTCTCAAAAGTTGTAATCGTTCCTTTGTTCCATTGTTTTGTTAGATCAATCTGTTTTGATCTTTTGCTTTGTTTCTTCTCTTTTGTAAGTACGATCAAAAACCCAGGTGTTACATTTGAAGTAACACCCTGAGGCAGTTTAATAAAAGAATAAAAGGGGTGGTTGGTTGAATATCTTGATCTTTGTAATCTTTTCTACACTTAGCCCCCTGATAATTTCAATATTAACATTTATTTAATTTTCCCGCCTCAACTCGTTATAAAACTTCGTTATAAACTTTTCAGCAGCTTCATCCACGTAGCTATCTTCGTGCCCGTTACTCAGCGGAAAAGGAGAGTCCGTTATCCTTAATTACCTAACCATTGGGCTCTTCCCGAATCCTGGAAGAGCTGGAGACGCAGTGGCGCTGGTCAGCATTTCCAGTGCCTTAAGAACTACTGCGTCCACATATATTTCTTCGTGATCATCTTTAATTTCGGATTTCTTTTGCGAATTATTTTTGTAGATGTGCTTCTTGTGGTTTGAGAACAAAGAGAGGGGATAAACCGGGCTATTGATGCAACTAAACTCATAATCTTCGATTCGTGGTTGAGGGAAGGTAAAATTGGACGATTCATGTGAGCGACTCTTAAGGGAGGAAGATGACCAATTATGATGGTGGTGGAACATGAGGTTTTGTAAGGCTTTTCCCGCCAATTTGCCATGCTTCATTAACATGTTGAGATCGAGCAATTGTTTTCGCTTTGAGATGTTTTTTCTTAGCATGATGAGCATCACACGTACCAAACTCCATACTTTCTTTGCAACTAGTGGTAAACTTTGTTCCATTTTTAATATATGTTAAGAGTTTTGGAAATTTGCTAATTGAGAAAGAGTAGTAGTAGATAGTGAAGATGTTTTTGTTTATGATGTTGTGGTATGAGGAGAGCTATTTAAAGGCATGAAAATTAGTGTGTACTTTGATGTTAAGTTAAAGGGCAATGCTTTTGTGCCACTTATTTCTCCTTTGCTTTTTATTTTGAATTTTCTATTTCTCTTATATTTGTAAAAAAACAATATCAAGCTTTCTTTTATTGAAATAGTTTCATCAGAAAAAAATGAGTAAAATGCACTTTTCATACCTGTGGTATGTCCAGATTGCATATATAGTAACTGGTCTTCTGAAAGTGCAGACGGCCTCCCTGGTCTTTCATTAAGTGTTCATTTAGGTACTTTGACCGTAACGAACGTTATCCTTTGACCGTTATGTTTCGTTGCTACAAGGCTACATTTGTCTTTTTCCTTTTTTTACCTATCACCTCTTCCAACATCACCACTTCCAACATCACCACTTCCACCTACACAATCACCACCTCCACCGCCACCATCACCCCACTACCTCCGTTGCCACCATCACCTCCAAAACACCATTCCATCACCACCTCCACCACCACTACTGCTATTTACTAATTGACGTGAATTGAACCATTATTGAATCTTTTCCTCCATTATCTAAGTCTTGATTCAAACTACTTTTCGGGGATCATCCCATATGAAGTTGACCAGCTGTCAAACTTGTTTATCTTGTTCTTTCTACCAATTTATTCATGGGAACAATTCCACCGGAGATTGGTGAATTGACTAATCTTGACACCCTTTACTTGGCTGAAAATTAGTTAAATGGTTCAATTCCAAAAGGCTTATGTCAATTGAGGGTTCTCTTTAACCTTGCGCTAAGTAAGAACAATCTTTATGGTTTGGTTCCTAGCTGTTAGGCAATATTATGGGAATATATCACATTCATGGGTATAAGTTATGCTACTACTGTTGACATCAGAAAATATAAAACAAGAAAGATAGCGATGTGAGATGGGCTGTGTTTTTGGTTGATCCAAACAAAGGAGTTGTCACAGGAAAAGTACTATTGAGTTTTTGTATTATTCAGTTGTGGGTCAAAGCATCAAGGACGAATCCAGTAGGTACGTTTTGAAAGCTGTGATTGATGAAAAGTTACAAGCAAAGCTGTTGTGGATGGGTAAAGAAAAAAAGAAAAATACAAATAAAGCCTTGTAGGAACAAAAGATAACGGTCAAAGGATAACGTTCGTTACGGTCAAAGTACCTAAATGAACACTTAATGAAAGACCAGGGAGGCCGCCTGCACTTTCAGAAGACCAGTTACTATATATGCAATCTGGACATACCACAGGTATGAAAAGTGCATTTCACTCGAAAAAAATTAATCATAAACAAGATAGTTATAGAAATATCTCAAAACAAACTTGTCCAATAATTAAACTTGTATCAAAAGAAATTCTAGTTATTATAAGAAAGATCGGAAAGTATATACAGAAATCTTCACAAGACGTTGTACTGAATGTTAAAATCTTGATGTTAAATGATAAATATGAGTCCGTGAGAGTATTTCGTTTTCTTAAAACTTCTTCATTCAGCAACGTAGACAACTAGATTAAAATCATCCAGAATTAATAGGAAATCAATCCTGCTTTTACTATCATATCATATTTTTTTGAAAAGTTTATTAAGATATCAACATTTCTTTCAATTTCGTATATATTTTTCGTCATGAACAAATTGAAAATCTTTAAGCACTTACAACCTTGTATGCTTATGTAATTATGCTAATTTCTTAATGTTACTCCTTGTTCGTGAATCGGTTTCTGATTAGATTTAAATATTGTCATGAAATTAATACATGATGTGTTTAACTCTAGCATAACTGCTAAAAAGAAGTCAATCAACGATTCAACCTTTAAACAAATACTAATTGGCTGAACTCGCGAATGGTACATACATGTGTACTACTATGGTCATATGTTAAAGAGGAGCAACAAAATATGCTTTGAAATGAAATCACCTTGAGTAACAAAATCTGGTGGTGCTTTATGATAAGTTAAAGTTTTAATTTTCAAAACAATTACGGGGTACTTACTTAGTAGTCTGCATCCTATTATCGTTAAGATACATCTTAACTATTTAAAAGAAACATCAACAGTCAGAGCAAAGATTGTTTTTCTTTAAAACAGCCAATTGATAGTATTTTTATTAAAATTATGACCTAATCTGATAACCTCTTATAACCATGAGGACTTATTTTGCCTTGTTTCAATCTTTCAGTTAGTCTTAAGGATCTGGATGGTTGGACTTATTGGACATGAAGGACCATTTGTGTGAAGATGCTAAAGAGAAGTTATGATGGGCTTAAGCCCATCCAAGCCCAATTATGTTACCCAATGGCTAATAAGCCTTTAGGGTTTTATATTGATGGGGGCGTCTTACTTTGTTTGTATCATTTTCATTATGTAACTGTGTGTGAGTTACACACAGTTCTCTCTCTCTCTCATTCATCTTGATCTTGTAAACCCTAGTTTGATCTCGTTTTTTATTTATGCTTGATTGTAAAACTATTATCAAATAGATAATAGAGTTACACGTGATTAGCACTGGTAACTTTTGATTTTATCTTATTTTGTCCTTTGAATCTTTGATAAATAAAAGGTTTTGATGTTTGAGGTTATTCTGATCATGTTTTTCTACATGGTATCAGAGCCAGGTTACTAATTTTTTGATGAAAATATTTTTAGGGTTTGTTTAAAATTGGGGGTTTTTGGTTATTTATACTTTTTTGATAAGATCTGCTATTAAAATAGCTAGATCTGTTAATATTACTGGTTGAATCAAAGTTTTGAAGCTTTAATTTTTTTTGAGAAAAAAATTAGGGTTTCTGAGATCTGCTCTCTTTTTCATTATTACCTTCGATTGGGTTGATTGGTGGTATTGTCCATTGATTAAAGTGATTTTCCCTAATTTTTTTGAAGAAAAAAATTAGGGTTTCATCTTTGGTTACTTGTTCGATTGGTGGCTGGTTCTTTCATTTTCCCCAATTTTTTTCCTTGAAGAAAATTATTGGGGATTGTGATTTGGAGGTTCTGTCACTTCTTAGACTAAGTGAATCTAAGAGTGGCAGTTCGATTGTGCTTTGATTTATTGCTTTGTAACACCTCTGCTTCCCTCTCTTTAATTGTTTTTGCTTTTATCTGTTTTATTGCTTGATTATTTGGGGGTTTGGTAGTTGTTTTTTGTTTCTTCATACCCTTTATTTGGATCCTCACTTGCTGCTTGCCCTTGACCTGCCACCCTTGAGTGGTTTTGGATTCCTGGGAACTTTGTTGGCAGTATTGTGAGTTCTTTTTGACCCCTTGACCCTTCACCATGTCTGAACATGGTGATGATGATGCTATAAGTGTAACTGACCCAGTTATACTTATTAGTAAGCTTGACTTGAGTGACCCATTGCACTTGCACCCTAATGACTCTGCTGTTTTAACTGTTGTCACTGTTAAACTTAAGGGAACTGAAAACTATCAAGTTTGGGCTAATGCCATGTTACTTGCTTTGGAAGGGAAAAATAAAATTGGTTTTATTGATGGTACTTGTAAAAGGTCTGTTACTGATGAAGTTTTAGCAAGGCAATGGGACAGGGTCAATGCTGTTGTGTTGGGTTGGATTCTTAACTCTATTTCTGAGGAACTTTTCCTTGGACAAATTTTTTCAAAAAAGGCTAAACATGTTTGGAAAGAGCTTAAAGAAACTTATCATAAGGTTGATGGTTCTGTTATGTTTAATTTGCATCATAAGATAAATACTTTGAAACAAAATGGTTGTAACTTGTCTGATTATTATCATAAACTGAATGCTCTCTGGAAACAATATGATGCTATGATTGAGTTGCCTGCTTGTGTTTGTTCTGCTTCTAGTAAGTTTAAAAAACATAATCAGCTTTTGAAACTTATGCAGTTTTTAATGGGATTGGATGATTCTTATATGAGTATTAGGAGTTCTATATTGTCTAGAGAAAGCCTCCCTGATGTTAAGGGAGCTTATGCCATCATTTCTGCTAAGGAATCTCACAGAATGGCTTCTAGTGGTGGTTCTGGGCACTCTCAAAGGACTCAGACCACTGCCTTCCTGTCTAATGGGCCCACCAGAAACAATGCTCAAAGAAATCAGAACCCTAATGCTAACATATTGAGACCCATAACCAACAACTATAATCAGACTGGTAATCAAAACAACTTTAGACCTAACAATGCTAATACAGGTTTTAGACCTAATTATCAGAATGTTGTGAGACCCAATGTTACCTCTAATGCTGAATTGATTTTTGAAAACTGTGGGTACAATGGTCACACCATTGATAGGTGTTTCAAGATTATTGGGTACCCCAGTGATTTTGTTCATAAAAAAAGAGGAAATCAAAATCCTAAAGGAAAAAATGTGGCTAATAACTCTGTTGGTTCTGCTAGTTCTACTGGTTTTTCTGATGAGCAAATGGCTACACTTCTCTCTCTTTTTAAAGGTAACAGTGGAACTGGGCAAAATGTACAAGCCAATATGGCAGGTACTTTTTTTAACTCTAGCAAAGTTTTTAATGAAAATTTTGATAAGTTTTATTGCTCCAACACCAGTTCTAAACTTGGGATGACTCATAATGGGAAGGTTGTTGACTCTGGGGCTAACCAACACATGACTGATAATGATAAGGAGCTTGACAATGTGTTTGATATCTCTCACCTTAAGATTAAAGTCACTCACCCAAATGGGACTGAGGCCATTATAACTAAAATTGGTAACCTTAAACTTCCTAATGGTCTAACTCTGTTTGATGTGTTGGTGATCCCTGAGTATTGTGTTACTTTGATATCTGTGCATAAGCTTGCTAAAGACAATAAGATATTTGTTGTGTTTGATGAGTCCAAGTGTTTCTTTGTTAATCAGGATTTGAATCTGAAAAAGGTGATGGGGATTGGTAAACAATGTGGAGGTTTATACTATTTAGATACTGAAGGTATTAGTTGTAGAAATCAAAACCATCTTGTTACTTGTTCTCTGTCTCATTATGATTGGCATTGTAGACTTGGCCACCCTGCTGACCCAGCCCTTAATGCTCTTAAAAGGTCCTTGAATATTGATAAAAGTGAGAAAACCTTCTTTTGTGAAATTTGTCAAAGAGCTAAGCAGACCAGAAACCCTTTTCCCTTAAGTGATCATATCACTAAAAGGCTTGGTGATATTGTTCATCTTGACTTATGGGGTACTTATAGAGTGACTAGTCACTCTGGCCATAAGTATTTCTTGACTGTTGTGGATGATTATACTAGGGCTGTTTGGTTATTTCTCATAAAAACCAAAGATGAGGTTCTTTCTAACATTCAAAACTTTTATAATTTGATTAAAAATCAATTTAAAAGTAATGTTAAGATTTTTAGAAGTGATAATGGTACTGAGTTTATCAATCAAAACTTCAAGGTTTTTTGTGAAAAAAATGGCATCATACACCAAACTTCCTGTGCATATACACCACAACAAAATGGAATTGCTGAAAGGAAACATAGACATCTTTTGAATGTTGCTAGATGTCTTATGTTTCAGGGGGGTATTCCTCTTAAATTTTGGACTGAATGTGTGCTAACTGCTACTTATCTTATTAACAGACTGCCCTCTTCTGTGCTGAATGGAAAAACCCCTTTTGAGATGATTTATAATACTTGTCCTAGGCTCTCTCACATTAGAATGTTTGGATGTTTATGTTTTGCTACTATTCTTAATAGCTCAGATAAGTTTTCCAGCAAATCTGAAAAATGTGTTATGATGGGTTATTCTAGTTCTCAGAAAGGATATAGGATTTACAGTCTTGATAGGCATCAGTTTTTTGTTTCTAGAGATGTTAAGTTTTTTGAAACTATTTTCCCTTTTAAAGACTCTGCTTTCAATTTCAATAAAAATAATTTTAATAAAGAAAATGTTTCTCAAGACTTAAATCTGTTGAATTTTTTTGACTTTGATGACCCTGAACTTCCCAATGATGAAGAGAGAGCAGCTAAACACAATGGTGACAATCTGTCACCAAGTGATAGCAGCCCACCTTCAAGTCTAGGTGACACTGGATACATTGCCTCAGGCAATGATACCAGTGATGCCAGCTTGAATAGGGAAGAGGCTGCCACACTTGATGAAAATGCAAACTCTGAGGGAAATGTTGATATCAATCCCATTCCTTCCATTCATGTTCAAAACATGGAAGGAAACATTAGGGTTGATTCAACTAACAATGTTCAGGAAAATCAAGGTTTAAGGAGGTCTTCAAGACCCTCTGTTTTTCCCAGAAATTATAATGATTTTGTTGTGCAGTCCAAAGTCAAATATGGACTTGAAAAATTTGTTGGATATTCAAAATTGGATAAAGAGAATTTTTGTTTTGTCACTCAACTTAACAAAATGAATGAACCAAAAAGTTTTTTTGAAGCATCTCAGAATCATCACTGGCTTGATGCTATGAACACTGAACTTGCTGCCTTGCTTGGAAATGACACTTGGGATATTGTTGAACTTCCAAAAGGTAGAAAGGCCTTAGGATGTAAGTGGATTTGGAAATTAAAACTTAAATCTAGTGGTGAGGTTGAAAGGTATAAGGCTAGGGTTGTTGCCCAAGGCTTTGGGCAAAAGGAGGGTATGGACTATGATGAAACCTTTGCCCCTGTTGTTAAAATGGTTACCATTAGATGCTTAATTGACCTTGCTATCATTCAATCTTGGCCTATCTTTCAACTTGATGTCAATAATGCCTTTCTTTATGGTGATCTGGATGAAACTGTTTACATGAAACCACCCCAAGGATATCTTCCTGGGGGTGATAACTTGGTCTGCAAACTCAAAAAGTCCTTGTATGGGCTTAAACAGGCTCCTAGGCAGTGGAATGCCAAGCTTACTTCTGTCCTTAGTGAAAATGGCTTCACTCAAAGCAAGTCTGATTATTCTTTATACACCAAGTCTCATGGTAATTTATTTCTTGTGTTACTTGTGTATGTTGATGATATTATCATAACAGGGAACAACATTGCTGAAATTGAAAAGTTTAAGAACTTTTTAAGAACCAAGTTTATGATCAAAGACTTGGGTAAGCTCAAATATTTTTTGGGAATTGAAGTTGTTGACACTAAGAATGGTGTTTGCTTAAACCAAAGAAAGTATGTGTTGGACTTGTTATCTGAGTATGGTATGCTTGCTTGTAAACCTGCTAAAACTCCTTTACCCTCTAAACTTGTCATTACAAATCAGCCCACTAGTGAGGACCCCCTTCTTGAAAACATTGTTGACTATCAAAAGCTTATGGGTAAGCTCATCTATCTGACTAACACCAGGCCTGATATTTCTTATGCTGTGCATTGTTTGAGTCAATTCATGCATTGTCCTTTGAACTCTCATCTGAAAATTGCTTTTAAGGTTTTGAGATATCTCAAAAGCTCTCCAGGTTTGGGTATTCATTTCACAAGGAACTCAGGTATGATTCTTGATGCTTATTCAGATGCTGACTGGGCTAAATGTGTTGTCACTAGAAGGTCTGTGACTGGGTATTGTGTGTTTATTAATGGAAACTTAGTTTCTTGGAAAAGCAAAAAGCAAAACACTCTCTCTAAATCTTCTACTGAGGCAGAGTATAGAGCTCTTGCCTCAGTAACCAGTGAAGTGATCTGGGTGCTAAAAGTCTTAAATGACTTGCAATGTGATAACTTGCTCCAAGTAACACTTCACTGTGATAGCAATTCAGCTATCAAGATAGCAGCCAACCCTGTTTTTCATGAGAGAACAAAACACCTAGAAATTGATCTTCATTTTGTGAGAGAAAAAATCTTGAGTGGTGTTGTCAAAACTGAAAAGGTGGATTCTGCAAATCAAATTGCAGACATCCTTACAAAGGGGTTGGAAACAGATTTGCATAACAAGTTTGTTATAAAACTTGGTATGATTAACCTTTATGGGTTATCAGATTAAGGGGGGATATTAAAATTATGACCTAATCTGATAACCTCTTATAACCATGAGGACTTATTTTGCCTTGTTTCAATCTTTCAGTTAGTCTTAAGGATCTGGATGGTTGGACTTATTGGACATGAAGGACCATTTGTGTGAAGATGCTAAAGAGAAGTTATGATGGGCTTAAGCCCATCCAAGCCCAATTATGTTACCCAACGGCTAATAAGCCTTTAGGGTTTTATATTGATGGGGGCGTCTTACTTTGTTTGTATCGTTTTCATTATGTAACTGTGTGTGAGTTACACACAGTTCTCTCTCTCTCTCTCATTCATCTTGATCTTGTAAACCCTAGTTTGATCTCGTTTTTTATTTATGCGTGATTGTAAAACTATTATCAAATAGATAATAGAGTTACACGTGATTAGCACTGGTAACTTTTGATTTTATCTTATTTTGTCCTTTGAATCTTTGATAAATAAAAGGTTTTGATGTTTGAGGTTATTCTGATCATGTTTTTCTACAATTTTCCGCATCTAACTATATGTGATCAAAACCTTTAGAACGTTTAATGATCAATCGTTGTTCCTGGACCTTAGCTAATTACCATTGCAGCGACTTTGCATCTCAGTGTTAAGATCTTAAGATTGAACTAACACCAATCATACTTATAACGGTACGGTTTAACAATTAACATATAAGATTTGGAACTTCTCATCAAAGGTCATTCTTTGAAGCCTCTATTATAACATCACAATGTATATAATTTATACGTAGTAAGTTTTATTTTTGCAAATGTGTGTCTTAGATACAAGAAGTTTGAAATGTACATCCTACATCTATTTTGAATCACTTACACAGAACAGAAATATCATACGAAGTTTATAAGAAGCACATTGCCCGCTGGCCTTAATCTAATATGAATCAAACGACGCCTTATGATTCTGCCTCCGTAAATCATTGTAAAACCGATTTATAAACTTCTCAGCCACCTCGTCCACAACGTGACTGTTCTCATCATCCACACTACTCAATCGAAACGGAGAGTCATTGACTCTCAGTTGCCTAACCATGGGACTTCTCCCAAATCCTTGAAGGGTGGGTGATGCATTCTCGCTATGAATCAATGACATAGCTTTCATAAGCACGGCGTTGATAGCCATTATGTCAAGATCTTCGGCCTTTTTGTTGTCAGAGTTATGTTTTTTGTTAGCACAAAATAAAGAAAATGTGTTGTTACATGTGGCGGGGCTATTGGTGCAGCTGAGCTCGTATTCGCTGCGTGGTGGAGAAAGGAATGAGAGATGGTTGGAGTTTTCTGTTGAGTGGTGCTTTGTGGTGAACTTATGATTGTGGAAGAACATAAGGTTTTGCAAGGCCTTACTGGCGATCTTTCCACGCTTAACCATCATGTTGAGGTCTAGCAATTTCTTTCGCTTTGATATGCCTTTGTGTAACATGAAGTAAGCCATACGGACCATGCTCCAAACTCTCTTGGCAAGAACCGATTGATTTTGTTCCATTGTTTCTTACCAATAAGTTCTTGATGGTTTAGAGTAAGGTATTATGCGATGTTGAATTGAAATTGCTGATGAAATGGGGTGTGTGCTAGAACGGTATATAAAGGGAAGAATCATACACGTAGGTTGTGCTTTTTAGTGTTAAGTTTAGGTGAACTTTAGTGTGCACTGGTTTTGTTTCTGTCTTTATAACTTCTGTTTTTTTCTCATAAACTAATTTTGGTTACATTGGCAATTATTGATGGCAGAGTTAGGATTGGATAAGATTATGGTCATGTGAGATTAGATTATTCTTGTTTACCTTGGTTCATATAAGGGAAACATGTTCTTTATAGCTGTGATATATTTATTATGTGGAGTAAAATGCATATATGTGGTATGTCCATTTTGCATATAGCATACTTGGTCTTTTGAAAGTGCAGACACCCTACTTGTGAGGATAATTTGAGTTCATTTTGATACCTTGACCTAACGGAGGTTATGTGTTGACTGTTACCATGGTTTAAACAAATGATAAAGTTGTCTTTTCTAGCAATTTTGTACCATAACAACACCAGCCTCTTATATCATTCCATTATATTATGTTGTTTGCTAAAAGAATATTTGGTCCTTTTTTCCCCAATTTGCTTATTACCGAAAGTCCAAATCATCTTTAATTTGCTAAATATTTGCTTTGAATTTTGTTTATGAATATTGTAAAAAAAATGATTTCACTGAAATAGAGAACTAGACATTGACTAAAATTTAATCGCACGAGGATAAGGTAATTGATTGTTTTTAGTTTTACTTTTACACAAGATCTTTATTTGCCAGCAACTCAGAATTATGTTCATTTGATGAGCAATAAATGCGGTGCTAATCAAAAGTTACAGGAGGTAGCGTGGTAAGTGGAGGGGTGGACTCGAAGCTACAAATATCTACTAAAAGTTGTATTCCATAATTATGAAGGTATGTAGTTATGAAGAATTTAGTAAATTGTTTCGTTTTACTAAAGAAGTAGGTGATCTTCGTAAAGCCAGATTAGAGAAAAGAAACTAATTTTTTAGCGAACAACCTAATATAATGGATTTGTGTTGTTATGGTATAAAATTTGACTGTGATCATCAAAAAATTAGAAAAGACAATTTCGTTTAGTGGTTAAACCATGGTAACGGTCAACACATAACCTTCGTTAGGTGAAGGTATCAAAATAGACTTAAACTATCCTCACAAGTAGGATGTCTGCACTTTCAAAAGACCAAGTAGAATATATGAAACCCTAGCAACCAGCTTTATGACTTGGATAAGAGTAAAAATGTATAAACAAGACCAAGGCGGGATCATCAAGTGTTTACATTCTAGCTCGCATCTGAGATATATCTTTTTCAACTATTTGGTTTCTGAAGAGCTTGAGATTGTTATTGTTATCATTACAGATGTAACAAGATACAAGTTTGGTGTCACTATTATGCAAAGTAGTCCCGATTTTGGTGGGATTAGCTAGTTAACTTGTAGGCCTACAAGCTACAGGAAAATGTCAAAAAGGCGGTTACTTAGCAAGAGAGGTTTTGTGACCACTGCTGAACTGCCACATCAACACCTGCCTTAGTTATTCTCAAAATGCCGTTATTCAATATGCTTTCAACCAATTATTTACAGGTTCATATTATATAATCAAGTAGTCAAGTCACTTATGTTTTTAAAGACAGTGTACTCAGTGGCGGAGACAAAGGGGGGGTCACAAGGGTCGTGCGACCCCCCTAGCGAAAAGATATTCGTATTTTTTTATAATTTGACCCCTTAAAACTTATTTATAAAAAATATCAAAGTGTGACCCCTCGAGTCGAACTTTCTAGCTCCGCCACTGAGTGTACTAAACTATTAATTTGTTGATTAAGGTTTAATAATTCCTAGTTGACATGAATATCTTGGTTCTGTTTTCATCTAAGTTTTTCTTGGACTTTGTCTTTTCACTTTTTAACTGTAAAGTTGGTGTATCAAGTCTAACCAAGAAGGAAAGGAATTTCCTTGTCCACTTTATTATCTTTTCTCGCCTCGATTGAAACTTATACCAGCTTTTACCACTCGTATGTGTTCGCCATATAGCATTGTTTTTTCTTGCATATTCTCGAAGAATGTATTTAACTATTTTTGGTACATTTGAATGGTTGTGGATCAAAAAGACAAAAGCTAAAAAACCTAAATCATAAGTATTAGAAACATGCAATGTACGATACACCAGATGTTAGCAAGCTGTATATAACATGTGTTTGTAGGTGATTAATACCTAATTAAGGAAAAAAGTGTTGTGACTAAGATAGGTTTGGTTAATCGCCTTTTGCAAGATAGGTGTTTCTTGCACATTATTTGTACTTGTGTTTCTATCTTTCCGTAAAAGTGGACCGGCCTAGTTCGCTTTCTATACAAAGTTGTGTACTTGATGATGATGATAACTAGTTACGGGTACATGAAAAGGTACAAGGTTTTGGAGTGTGGGTATGAACCTAATCGGTCAAATGATATCTTGTAGACATAGTGAATATCAAGACGAAGACGTTCTTCTAAAGCGCTATTTGTAGGTTCATGCAAGTAGTAATGCTAATTATATATACGCGGTCCATCATTAAGTTTTGCTAATCCAACGTTGTTAAGTTTTACTCATGTGAGTGAGAGGTTCGTTGCATGTGAAATAAGGAGGAGGATTGGCCCCCTTGTTACACCAGGCAGTTTAAAACTACAGGTTTGTGTAAAAATTGTATACGACGTTGTGTGAGAAGATCCTTAATCCAATAGTTGTGCATTCAAGTCTTGCTTAAAACATGTATATGTGTTGTGTATTTGTCTGAAATAGTTAATTAGTGTTAGAAAAATGCAATTTCGATGAAGGTTCAAAACCTATTAGGTTCAAAACCAACATTGCCTAACCATTGGTATCTTCCCGAATCCTGGAAGAGCCGGAGACGCACTGGCGCTGGTTAGCATTTCCAGTGCCTTAAGAACTACTACGTCCACATATATTTCTTCATGATCCTCTTTAAATGCAAATTTCTTTTTTAAACTCTTTTTGTAGTTTTGCTTCTTGTGGGACGAGAATAAAGAGAGTGGATAGACCAGGCTATTGCTGCAGCAAAATTCCTAGTCTTCCGTTCGTGGAGGAGGGAAGGTAAATTGGAGGACTCATGCCAGCGACTCTTAAAGGAGGAAGATTACCAATTATGATGGTGGTGTGGTAAAAATACGATCAATGGTGGTTTGAATCACGGACGGAACTTGAAAATTTTTGTTGAAGGGTCATTATATAAGGTATTCATTTTAGGGGGGCGATTTCACATTTTTTCTAATTTTTGATGTAAAAAATAGCTATTACTATTACTAAAAAGGTAAATTTTATACATAATGATAAAAAAATTAGGTGGCCACAGCCCCCTTTTGCCCTAACAAACATTTGTCCTTGGTTTGAATGACAATTGATGGTCATCAAAGTTACTAATGGCAATTAAGAGAATGGTTAATGTTTGGTCAAATAACAAAACGGCCGAATTAACTATGTACTCTTGAGCCATTAGTAAAATTAATTGTGTTAATTAATTCGTCCGTTTTTCCTTCACTTCCCATCCCTTATAGATAGAGACTTATTATCTCATTTCAAAAAACACCGAAAACACATAACTCAAAGATACCTTTGCATTATATCATTCATATTGCTTCTTGTGTATCCGGTTCGTAACAGAGGGAAGACACAAATTGGTTCACCTAGATAATCCGTTTGTGCTAAACGGGATTATCCGTTGTTTTATATCCTGGGAGATAGACGTCCACGATTCTCAAGCACCGTGGAGAGGACGAATCTGTCTTAAGGAAAGTGTGAGCATCACATGCCTCAACATTTTCATTATTCGTGTTTCTTTGAATTAAACGATCAAAAGACTTACAGTATGTATTATACATTTTATGCTTTATGTTATTTTCGTTGTCTCTAATAGAATACACCCTATAGTTACAAAATCTTAAGACATAATATTTGCTATTAGAGAGGAAAGTTGCCTTCAAAATAAATAAAACGGAATTGTTTAATAATTTATGATGTTGTTTCGTTGATGGAATATAAGAATTAAACTCCTTCTGTTTCCTGGTCAAATTATCTATTATAATTTAACTAGACTATAGATCCGCGGGTTTTGCGGGTGAAAAAAATAATTTATAAGTTAGTTGATGTGTATAGCAAAAACAGATTGGATGCTATTTAAACATGTTGATAATTGGCAGTATACTACATATGTTCATTCAGGAAGCAAGCATGTATAAAAAGAAAAATTAGTATATTTTTGTACTATTTTGATATACTGCATATGTTTGGGTCAACTATTGAGCGTATGACATCTTAACATTAAAAAGTTTCTCAGGTCCAACTCAACATTATCAACATGTGTTAAATCAGGATTCCAGTGTGCATAAGCAAAGTAACTCCACTGTAATTTGTTTTTCATTAGCAAGTGCTTAATATAAATTATGGAGTAGACAAAGGAATATGAAGCAAAAGCTTAAGGCATTCAAGAAGAGGGCAATAGCCAGGACAAAAAAAAGCTAAAAATGACAAAAAGTCAACTAAAAAGGCTACTCACCGCAAATAAAAGTTATTTAAATCAGATCCAAACACTGTCATTATAAAATATAAACATTCAGAGTCTTTATGTATATTAGTTAAGATAAACCCTTCAAGAGATATATAATGTAAATCTATCCATAAATAAAAGCATTATAACATATAACCTATTGTTAATTAGGATATGCACCAAGCATACGCTCAACTTTGTCCACCTGATGCAAGTAACTCGTATTAGTATCTCCCACTTTTAGCCGCTCAAACTTTCTTTTTCTGTTTTAGATATTGCACTTCTTCGTTAAAGGCTTTGATTAAGCATCACATCTTCATCAAAAGCTTTTAAATATTATATTCGGATCTCCACCACATGGGCGCTGAACTTTGATCCCATTCATGGCACCAGCAAAAGCATTCATAGAGTTAGATGACCACTTTGACCAAGATATCTTGGCATAAACAGAACCATATCAAAGCCCGGAAGTTTAAGATGATATTATAATTCACAATATTCAAGGGTTGTATACCTTTCTGATAACAACATAATCACCGGTTAATAAATTGAGCTCCATATAAGACTGCATTATATGAGAACATAACACGGTAGACAAAAATCAATTGGAACACATTTAGTTCATTAAGACAAAGGAAAATTTGAAAAAGTTTAATAAAGGTTTGTATTATTACGTCACTTAGTAAGATTTACAATCATTTAAAGCATTTTGCATTTTGGAACAATAGGCGTATTATAGACTTCTTCATATTAACGAGGTGGAGGCATTTCCATAATTGATGCATTAGCTGCTTCAATTCGTTGCCGTTTTGATACCTCCTATGTCATAAAATAATAAATCTGAAATAGAAAAAGTTATCCTATTAAAGACTAATGGCACATAAGCATAACCCTCCTTCAAGTGATCAAGAATATGAGCAAGCTTTTAATGATAAGATCGTTCTAATAAAATCCATTAAAAATGTGTTTTTCAGACAACAAAGTGGATGAATGATAAAATGTAGAATTAACTTAAACGATTAACATGAGAATCTTTACCTCAGAAATAAGCTTTACCTACAACATTTTAAGGCTGATATCAGAGTTGCAATTTTTATATTAAAAAGTGTAACAGAAACAAACAAACACTTGCGCTTTGGCCACTTAGCACATTATGTCGTAACACCCTGAACTCAAGCATATATCCCAAAGCGGAGCTCCGATTTTTATCTCTTAATTGCTCTGTAACCTACACTGTTTATTAAAAAAATGCACAAAATGAGAACAAAAGGCATAAAAGTGACTAAAAATATGAAAAGTTGAGAGATTCATAACACGCCATTCTAGTTGCTTTGTGACATCAACTTCATCGATATGGCCAACTAAGAATAGCATCTGGATAAAATCCCATATAAGTAGCGGTCTTTCTCTTAGCTAAAAACTATTAAAACAGAAAGCAACCATGAACGTTGTAGGAGTTTATATAGTCAGGAAGTTACATGATTCGAGATTCTTCTCATATAGTCTCTCCAAAAAGGGTGTGTTCTTTGCATTTGTGACATTGTTAGAAGCAATGAAATAGATATTTTTTTGTTCAGGATTCATGTTCTCCACGTATTCATCCAAGCTGATCATCTCTTGGAGAATTTCAAGAGATACATTCAATGGGAGGTAATTAGAGTCAACAATACCTTTGACAAAGCTCAAGTATCATGGAAACTGCCAAATCAAAAAAAGTTTAGTTAGCAATCAATTGAAAATTCATGTGTCTAAACTCTAAAGACACAATATATAGCAAATGTTCTTACCAGATCTCCATCAAATTCGCCTGAAATGAAGACACGTTTGACATAAAACCCAATATTCTTAGTTGTAGGTTAACAATGTCTTCTGTCCCCGTGGGAGTAGCCTCAGGCAGTCAGGCACAAGTAGAACTGATCTGAACTCAACCTCACCCTGCCAATAGAAGTAAAAAATCAAAATCATATTTGATGCGTATTAGCTGTCATTCTCACAGTGCACTCAATAGCCCGACCCGATAACACTTGAAAACCCGACCCAATAACACCGCAATTTGTAGGATCATTTGACATGTATTATTCTACAGTCGGATTTCAAGCAAGAATCAAACGTAAGTTGTTGAATCTCTTACTTTGTTGTACTACAAATAGCTTACAAGAGCACTAAAATCAGTAACTTGGTCTGGGCGTAGATCATTAATCGTGTATTTTAACTTGGTCTTGCCACATATCATTTTAGATTTTTAGGAGCAGTAACAACAACATATAGGTAAAAACAGAATTAAAGTCCACAGAAGTGTGGTAAAAACAACATCTAATAAGCCAACAAAATAACACTTGAAAAGGCACTAAAACTACATACAAAAATAGTATAATCTGCATTAAAATAAGTTAAAAAGTTCGTAAAACAACATCTAATAAGCCAAAAAACAATGAACATAAGAAACCAAATTTGAATATGTCAATTTAAAAATAATTTCATCAAATTAGTAGTCTCTTGTTACGAAAGTGCTTAATTGAATGAGACATTTCTACAAACATTTGGTGGATATTAAAAGTAGAACATATTTACAAAAACTTACAGAGCGTGTGAAAGTTATGATAATCTTTGAATCGTTGTAGATTAAAATAATGATTTTTCTTCCTTAAATACACCTCCAATAGCTAGGACCTTGCAAAAATGAACTGGTAAAGAAAGACATAAGATTGGTAAAATAAGACATAAGATTAGAACATGAATTATGAGACATAATACAAAACACAGAATCTCGAAATACTCAATAATTGAAGTTCAATCAGACATTTTAAATATGATACTGTGATGGGGAAGAAGGTTATAGTAGATGATGGTTAGATAATGGTATCTCATGTAACTGTATACCAAATAAACTATGATTCAAGAATTGCTTACTGAAGTTTAGGAGACGGTTTCACATTCCTTATTAATCGAGAAGAATAACAAACAGACAGTTATAATCAACATAGTGACACGTGGCTTTATGACGTCATATTCTGACGTCATAAATGGTGTAAGTGGCATTCAAAAAGTTTTTCTTTTATTAGGTATGTAGATGTAGATAATAGAAGCTATTAATAGTATACATATGCGTAATTGTTTGGGTAATATAAAATGTCACTGTTTAATTCCTAAACAAAAACATGAGAACAATACTTATGTCATTTGGTTAATTATTGTAATTAACCACTTGTTATCTAGTTTCTTAATTAATTTGTAAGAAATTGGTAGCTTGATTTCTTCATATTTTGGTAAAACAATTTGGTATGTTGCACTTTATTGGATAACTACTTTTGGTTACAACTAATTATAATGATGGTATTGTAAAAGTAACAATGTGTATTCTATGAGTTCTATTTATTTCGAATAAAACATGATTATCTATCTTGGTAATATATATGTTTTAATAAATTATGTGAGAAAGAGAAGAAAACAACTAAAGAGAGTGTATAATCTGATTTCTTTATGATGTGCTATAATAATGTGATTTGTCAAAAGTATATATGAGAAAAAGAATGAAAAACTGTTATAACTCAATGTGCTTAATATTTATGCCACCATAATCGCCTTCCGATATCAGTTACCACATTGTCGGTTGATTTTATATTGATTTGTGTCTAGTTGAACGGAACTTGTTGGGCACAATATCAGAAATCACGAAATCAGATAAAAAATATATTTGTCATTGAATGTTCACCTTCAAATCTAGTTTTATGAAACCGTAGAACATGGACTGTTACGTTAAAGAAAATCAGTTGATTACATTCTTGGTCAATACGTGTTTTTAACTGTATTGATGGTTTTCTATAAATGAGATGTTATTATTTATTCAATGAAGAAATATATGAACCGTTTTTATTTTGGGTTCCTGTCAAATGAAACTTAAAAGAAAATTAAAAACATGCGCATATACAGTTTTACTAAGAGGGTGTTTGTGTTTGCGTTTTAATGCAACTTAACTGTTTATTCCATTACCAAACGGAGAAAAGAAATATTAGGTGTTTGGGGAAAATAAAAGTAAAGGTTCTTATTTACGTTTTCGAAGAATCAAAACGGAGATTTGCAAAAGTGGATGAAAGGATACAGCTTGCAAACGTTCTTTATTTTTTTGTCTAATTACAAAAACACCCCTAATTTAAATAATTCATTAAAACAAAAAATGGACACTTATGTCATTTTCTCATAAATTTAATACATAGTTTGATTGGCCAAACACTATTGTGTTATCTAATAACATAATCAAATCCAAACACTATATTTTAAAATCACGTTTTATAACCCCTGATTATCTGATTATGCATTTCAAAACGAATAATATATTTTACATAAGCAATCCCAAACACCCCCTAAGTCTTATATACTACATAGTTGGTTTGTAAAGAAATACAAAATATGGACTTTTGGTAAGTTGGTTGAAATCTTGTCATGATATTAGTTTGTGTAACCGATACTAGTTTTATGACTTAAGATTAAAGTCATTCTTGCGAAATGCGAATTTTGGTTCTATTTGAAATTCAAATTTTTCCATGGCCACAGAGTCATACTAATGTATTGTTTACATAGTAAACGATAAATTTTGTCAAATATCACCAAAGATTTATTAATAAACATTCTTTTTTAAAATATGTTTTATTAAAACAGAAAATGTTAAATTTGAATATGTCATATTCCAAATGCCATATGAATATCCTTTGAAGGTAAAAACTTACCTCATATATTACTTCCTCACTAAAAGACAAAAGGGAGCGGAGTCTATTCCACGGCTCCTTAAATACCTATGCGACTCCTTATTAATAAGGAACCGCATGGACAATTAAGGAACCGCGCTCAGAGATCCGTTGGCTTTTCTCTCCTATAAATAGTGGATCAAATCTTCAGTTTTCAAGAACTTTTTTGGACACTCTACCATCTTTCTCTTTTTTAATTCCTAATAATTTGTAAATGATCACTTAATGTGTTAAGTATGTTTACTTATGATTATCCCCTTGATCTCTTTCTTTACCTTGTCCACATAGAAGATCACTCACACACTTGTGGTGTAATTAAAGATGAAACCTTGATGAAGATCGTCCTCTTCTAAAGATCTAGTCATGTTTATCATGTGTTTTATTTGTGTCTTGTGTAGATCCAATGTATTTGTGTATACTTGGATTAGTTGTGTTAATCCATTGTATTAGTGAATACTTGGATTAGTCTTGTGTAAATCCATTATATGTGTGTATACTTGGATTTTTCTTGTGTAGATCCAAGTTACAAGTCTATACTTTGATATGTGTTATTGAGTTGTTATAGTTGTGTGTTAGTTCTCACTAAACTATAAAGTGATGTGTGGTTGTGTCTTGTGAAGTTCTAACTTAGCTTCAAAGTGACGGAAAATGGTGAAGTAGGCAACGTTGTGAAGATTGGTTCTAGCTTTCGATTAGAACTCGACATCTAGCCTTGTGTCGGAAAATGGTGAAGTAGGCGACGTGTGTAGATTGGTCCTAGCTTAGATTAGGTCTCGACATTTAGCTTAGTGTCAGAAAATAATGTAAGCGACGTTGTAAGGTTTTCTCTGCCAAGAAGGGAGCTTATGGATATAGTAGAAATCTCGAGTAAGGTGTACTCAAGGAGTTGATTAGGAATGAAGATAGAGCTTTGTTGCCAAACCACTATAAATCTTGGTGTCTTCCTATTAGGTTGCTTCTTTCCTTACTCTTTAGTTACATTTATTATTACATCACATACAACAACTATTTGTCATTTTTAATGCATTAGAATTGAACCTAATCATTATGCAGCTAGCTTTCAAGTAAACGGTAGTTTTGTGACAAACCTAATTGAAAGGAATTTTAATTAAGACATAAACCGAAAAGAAACTATTCAACCCCCCATCCCCCATTCTAGTTTCTACAATTGGTATCAGAGCGATGGTCACTCAAGTTCTTTTATGTATATTGTACTTTAAAACTTGGATTGATCCCTTGTCTCCTCAAATTAGAAGATTTACTTGTACTAAAGTCTTTCTTTGGTCAAAACTATTTCTTCATTGAAAATAGGCCTTTTAATTGGTAATATAGCATCTCATCTAGATTAGTAGTATTTATACATTTTAGATTTACCCTTGAAATGTATCTGAAAGTTTATGGACTTAAAATCGATAGTCGTGTGATAGGATCGAACTCGAGATCACGGGTTGCAAACATTACGTAAAGGCTTAATTTATTTATTAAATATATTTATTATATTTATTAAATCAAACTGTAGCTTAAACTAACGATCGTTAAATAATTAAAAGTTAAGTATTAAAAGGCCGTTATAGAATCTAATAGAAGCTAAAAGAAGGAGTCGGAAAAGTTCCAGATTGTGAATATCCGGCCAAAGAGAGACAAAAGGAAGGAGAAAAGATTTTGTTTCGTTAAACTTGTTTAACCTTGGAGGAAAAGTTTTTCCAAGGTGTATATAAACAAACCAAGGCTTTCATAATTTTTTCACTCTTCCTCTCTCTTTTGCTCTTAAACCGCCGGCCAAAACACCCCAATTAGGATTCTTATTTGTTCTTCAATTAAGCTATTGTAGATCTAGTCCTAGCCCCTCTCTAGGGTTGTTGGGTAGATCTTCCCTAGACTTGGAAGCTTGGTTTTGTTCGTGCTAGACTCACGATTAACTCGCCGCATTACGTGTAACACCCCATTTTGGAAATGGAAATATCACAGTAATTATGGCGTGTCATCAAAGCATACAAGGTAAGATGTCTAAACATTACTTGACCATATAAAGGAAAATACCGGAATCAAACATCGGTAGTCCAAAAGTAAAGCTCATCACACACAAACATAGTATAGTAAAGGAAAAGGACGAAACAATGTCCAAAGCATAAGTATCATAAAGAAAAGAAATGCATAATGTAAAGAAGGCTAGACAGCTTCCAGTCCATATGCACGTACTCTTAGTGTCTACGAGCGTCCTTGAGTACCTGCCGTTTTGGGAACATAGAAAGGAAAACGGCTGAGCAATACGCTCAGTGCACGGATGTACAATAAAGCATGAATATGATAAGCATATAACATAATAACAGCGGAAGAAACTAAGTCCCGAGTAACCTGGTTAAGTCTTAATAAAACTGGTTTTATAGTTTGAAAGTCTTATGTTTATGTTATAAAAACTGTTTGTCATATTTTACCATTAGCCAATATAGGTCATGAATATCCACCGTGCATGAATGATTGGAGGGGTGACCTCATCATGCAAATTAGAGGGGCTGCCTCTAACTTAATATACGTGTTTTATGGGTAGGAGGGATCAGCTCCTTGTGAAGGATGCAAGGCACACACCACATTCACCATGTAATCCTGAATAAAAACGTGTAACTAGGATGCACCCATACGCCCCACATGATAAATATAAATAAATGGCCAAAAGCTGAAGGGACGCCACGAGCAATCACTCCGCCGTTGTGAAGTCATAACATCAGTGCCTCTAATGTTATGGTTATGGTACCTCCATAACTAGGTGAAACTGGTCATGCATGTATATGGCTATAGGTAATCATATTTAAAACATAAGCAATCAAACTCATACTTATACTACGGGAAAACAGTTGGCTGCATACGGGGAAATCCTAATAAGGAAAGAATGTCCATACTGAAAGGACGGGAATCCGTACCTTATGTCCAGTGAACGAGAACGATGAACTGCGAGAATCCTACTTCCGAAACACTAGTGCTACATAAATACGTACATGAAATAAGTATCTGCTTACTAAATACATGCCTGGTTTTATGTCATGTCTTAGCTTATTTTATGTGTTCCTACTATGTTTTACTGTTTAAGGCCTTAAACTGAGTTAAATCTTATATTCTGTTCATTCTGATTAAGTATTTCTGTTATTTCATGTGTTATTATACTTACTGTGTAATAATAAGTAACTTTCCAAAATAGCAGGTTTCCTTAAATAGAAAGTTTCCAAAAATAGAAAGTTTCCAAAAATAGAAAGTTTCAAAAAATAGAAAGTTACCAAAATAGAAAGTTTCCAAAAATAGAAAGTTTCCAAAAATAGAAAGTTTCCAAAAATAGATTTACAGCTAAAAATAGATTTACTGCTTAAAATAGATAAGTTTCTAAAAATAGAAAGTTTCCATAAATAGATTAGCTGCCTTAATTAAATAAGTTTCCATAATTAGATTAGCTGCCTTAAATAACTAGGTTTCTAAAAATAGCTGGTTTCCATAAATAAATTAGCTGCCTTATTTAATTAAGTTTCTAAAAATAGAAAGTTTCCATAATTAGAATAAGCTGGTTAAATAAGCTAAGTAAATAAGCCTTAGTGTTTTCATGATTATTTTCTAAGTCATATGATATATTATGTAGTTTAATAATTATTTCATGTAATTTAATTAAACTATCGGTTATAATATTTAATTAAAGTATGACATGTTTTTAATTAAATATATTAAATACTTAGGTTAAAATATGTATTCTTAAATATTAATAATATAACCTAAGTCATGTTAATTAATTAATTATATCCATGGTTTTTAAATAATTAATTAATTATAAGTCTTAATAATATAAATACTTAGGTTAAAATAATTCATGATTATTAATAATTAGTTAACCTAAGTCATGTTATTAAATTAATTACATCTTTATTAATTTAATTTTATCCTAAGTTTATAACATAAACAAAACTAACATAACCATGATCCGGATATAAGCTTAAAAACATGAACCGGACATGAATCGACACCGTACCCCGACCCAATCGGGGTACCCCTTGCTGCCGTGGGACCCACACGCACCAACCAAGACCAAAAGGTCTTGGGGGAAAACAAACCGAACCCCCCTTGGGGTCGGTTGCACCTTGCGGCCCAAAAACAAACACCCCTTAATCGACCCTCTGATTTAATTAATGATCAAAACATGTTAGATCTATGTTTAATTAATGTGTTTTTATAAAAAAAAACATCACGTGTTCATAATTAAATAAAAGATTAATTAAAAAGAAAGGTTTAAAAAGGTTTTACCGTATTCGTGGATCAAGAGGGTGAAGAACAAACACGAACAAACAATAAATCAACAAGATCCAAGATCAAGAATCACCTTGTTTGGTGATTTGAAGGTGGCGGCACAAAGAGAGGAGAAAGAGAGATTTTAGGTTTCCTTGAAATCTTATGTAAAAGTGATTTTTGAGTAGTAAAAATCTATTTAACCCCCTATTAGTAAAATTGGTAATGGGCTTGGCCCATTACCCTTGTTTGGCCGCGGGTAGGGACCCCCCCGTGAGATTCCCGTACATCGTTTCGTGTCTCGATATTTAGTACTCGTTTATGTTTAATTATGTTCGTGTTTTAAATGTTCTCGTTACGTAAATATCATACTCTTATATATTTAATTACGCTCGTATTAAACATATATACGTAATTAATAATAGCTCGTGTTTTAATTACGCTCGTGATTTCGTGATCGTATGTTCGTGATTAATTATTGCTAAATAATTATTACGTGATCGTGCATATAAAATACTTATCGTGTTCTAACACGTACGTAATACGTAAACTCCTAACACGTAATCGTAATCATACTATATTAGGAAAGTTTTTAACTAGTACGTATGATCCTAAGGGTACTATGCATGGTAAAAGCATGCGGGTTTTACAACTCTTACCCCCTAAAAAGAATAATTCGTCCCCGAATTATAGGTAAAGTAAACTAGAAAAGAAGAACATACCCGAATTCAAAATATGAAATGAGGGTAAGAAGCCCGGATAGACTCCTCCGTTTCCCAAGTGGCTTCTCGCTCGGTATGGTCCCTCCATAGAATTTTGACGAATGGAATCGTCTTCGTTCTCATGACTCGTTCTTGCCTGTCAAGAACTCGTTCGGGTTCTTCTATAAAAGTGAGATCTTCACGTATCTGTTCCAGTGGATACTAAACCATGTGAAGGGGATGATATTGGTACCCTCTGAGTAAGGACACATGAAACACATTGTGCACATGTGACAACTGCGGAGGTAACGCCAATCGGTAAGATACTTCACCGACTCGTTCAATGATATCAAACGATCCGATGAAATGAGGATTGAGCTTCCCTTTAATCCCGAAGCGTCTAACACCACGTGCCGGCGAAACCTTAAGGAAGACGTGATCTCCTACATTAAAGTGTAAATCCCTACGATGCTTGTCGGCGTAACTCTTTTGACGTGACCGTGCCTCCTGAATTTTCTGCCTAGCTACTGCGATCTTCTTGTTTGTCATCTCTATGATTTCTGGTCCTTCGAGTGTTCGCTCGCCAACCTGATCCCAGCAGATTGGGGCGCGACACTTTCTGCCATACAACATCTCAAATGGAGCACACTTGATGCTTGCGTGCCAGCTGTTGTTGTATGCAAACTCCACCAAACAGATGTATTCGTCCCAATCACCCGTCCATTCCAACGCACATGACCTCAACATATCCTCCAATATCTGAATGGTTCGCTCCGACTGTCCGTCCGTTTGAGGATGAAAAGCCGTGCTAAGCTTAAGTTGTGTACCCCAAGCTTTCTGCAGACTTTTCCAAAAGCGCGAAGTGAATCGAGGATCTCTGTCTGAGACGATGCTGGATGGTGCACCGTGGAGTCTCATGATCTCTCGTCTATACGTATCTGCGAGTTTACTTACCGGATCTTCCTTGCAGATCGGTAAGAAATGAGCTGATTTGGTAAGTCGATCAACGATGACCCAAATTGCATCGTGCTTCCTTTTGGTAGGCGGAAGACCGGTAACAAAATCCATGGTGATTTTGTCCCACTTCCACTCTGGAATATCTAACGGTTGAAGGAGACCGCCAGATCGCTGATGCTCGATCTTAAACTGCTGGCAGGTAAGACATTTGGAGACGTAAGTGGCCACATCCTGTTTCATACCACTCCACCAAAAGTACTGCTTGATGTCATGGTACATTTTAGTTGAACCAGGATGTATCGAGAATGGGGAGCTATGAGCTTCTGCTAGCAAAGCTTCCCGGAGTTCTTGGTCGTCAAGAACACAAAGTCTAGTGCCCTGCCATACGATACCGTCTGCATCTACTCTGAATTTTGTCTGCTTCTCCAAATTCTGAACTATCGCCCATAATTCTCCGTCATCCTTCTGAGCTTCCTTGATCTTAGAGAGTAACTCGGGTTCTACTCTAAGATTAGCCCAGTAACTGTGCTGTCCACGTACCATGATCTCGATGTCTAGTCGCTCCAAGTCTCTTATGATTTCCTCTTCGATTCTAATGCTGTTGATCATTCTGGACTTCCTGCTAAGGGCATCTGCTACTACATTTGCCTTTCCGGGATGATACTATAGATTAATGTCATAATCCTTCAACAGCTCTAACCATCTCCTCTGCCTCATGTTCAATTCATGCTGAGTGAAGATATACTTCAAGCTCTTGTGGTCCGTGAAAATGTCACATGATTCTCCATATAAGTAGTGTCTCCATATCTTCAATGCAAACACGACTGCAGCAAGTTCCAGATCGTGCGTGGGGTAATTCTCTTCATAAGGCTTAAGCTGCCGTGAAGCGTACGCGATCACTTTCCCATGTTGCATGAGAACACAGCCAAGTCCCTTCCCCGATGCATCGCTGTAGATTTGAAATCCACCCGTACCAGATGGTAGAGTAAGAATAGGTGCAGATACTAGCTTCTGCTTCAGGTCTTCAAAGCTCTTCTCTCGATCTTCAGTCCAGACGAATTTCTCCCCTTTCCGCATCAGTTTGGTCAATGGTAGTGCTAGGCGGGAAAATTTCTCCACGAACCTACGGTAATAGCCAGCTAAGCCTAAGAAACTGCGGACTTCCGTCGCTGATGTCGGCCTCGGCCACTTAGTAATGGCCTCAACCTTCGCTGGATCCATAGTGATTCCTTCTGCTGATACAATGTGACCTAAGAATGCCACCTTGTCTAACCAGAACTCACACTTGGAGAATTTAGCATACAGCTGCTTCTGTCGAAGAATCTGTAGTACTGTACGAAGATGGTCTTTGTGTTCCTCCTTGGACTTAGAGAAAATCAGGATGTCATCGATGAAAACAATGACGAACTTTTCCAGAAATTCATGGAAGATTCTGTTCATCAGATCCATGAACACTGCTAGAGCATTTGTCAGGCCATTGGCATAACTACTAACTCGTAGTGGCCATAACGAGTACGAAAGGCAGTCTTAGCGATGTCCTGCTCCTTGACCCGTAGCTGGTGATAGCCTGACCTAAGATCGATCTTGGAGAAGTGTTTGGCCCCTTGGAGTTGGTCAAACAGATCGTCAATGCGTGGCAGTGGATACCTATTCCGAATAGTAATCTTGTTGAGCTCGCGATAGTCTATGCAAAGACGCATACTGCCGTCCTTCTTCTTAACAAACAAGACCGGTGCGCCCCATGGAGATGCGCTCGGTCGAATGAAACCTCGTTCAAGAAGTTCTTGCAGTTGATCCTTCAGCTCCTCCAGCTCTATGGGAGCCATGCGATAGGGAGCCTTGGAGATTGGTTCAGCTCCTGGAACCAGTTCGATACTGAATTCCACTTCTCGTGCAGGTGGTATGCCCGGAAGTTCTGCTGGAAACACGTCTTGGAATTCTGACACTATTGGTTGATCCTGAATCGATGGAGATTCAGCATCTATGTCGTGAACCGTAGCTAGATAACCCTCGCAGCCATGTGACAGTAGTGCACGCGCTTGCAGGGTGGATATGACTTGTACAGACCGTCCGGTTATGAACCCGTTATGAATGTATTCTGGTGCATTGACATCACCGAAGATAACTCGATATGAATGGCAGTCTATGGTAGCATGATACTTGGATAGCCAATCCATGCCCAAAATCATGTCGAAGTCATTCATGTCCAGCGGAAGTGCGTCGACAGGTCGAACCTTATCATCAAATTCTAGGGAAAGACTCTTGTATACATGGGTGATTAATACAGAGTCCCTCAAAGGCGTGGAAATAGTAAGCCTATTTTCTAGTGGCAAGGGAGGCATCCTAATGTTCTTAGCATAAGCAGTAGAAATAACCGAGTGAGTAGCACCCGTATCGAAAAGACCACATGCAGCGCGACCATACATATACAAGATTCCAGTGATGGTACCTGTAGACTTGTTGGCCTGGTCTCGAGATGCCGTGTAGACACGCCCGGCAGTATGAGGCGGCTTGGTATCAGCATGTCCCGATGTACCCTCCGTCTCGCCCTTACGGCAATCCTTCATAATATGGCCAGGAAGACCACACTTGAAGCACGCATCAGTATTACGGCGACATGGTCCTGGGTGCCTACGGTGGCAAGTAGAGCAAAGAGGATGAGTGTATCCTCCAGCAGGTGCTCTGGCTGGCTGAGGACCTGATAAAACATTTTACATGAGACATAATAGTTGGGTACAAAGGACAAAGCGGATAATCGTAAGATTGAATACCAGTGATAGCTGGACGGCTAGGCTGCGAACCTCTCTGGTTCTGGTCCCTACCGTTTCCATGGTTCCTGGTAGAAGTTTGCTTAAAGTGTCAGAATATGAGTCATAACATAAAACATAAGGAATTTCGTAAGTATTAGGACCTGCTGTTGCTGGATTGCCCGACGTTGTTACGGTAATTGTCATTACCGCCACGCCTATCCGTAGCAGATCGGTCATTAGTCTGACCGTTTCCCTTGGGCTGATGAGGCTGCTGCTGAGTAGCCGGCTGAGACCGGTCCCCAGTTTTCTGCCTGGAAGATACAGTTAAAGAGATGAACAATTGACATATGGAAAGTATACAGATTGATCACCGCTTAAATACGAAGGTTTACCTCTTGTCGGGTCTTTCAGCTTCCCCGAACTCATCCCTCTCCTGTAGCATTTCCAGTTTCCGTGCTGCATCGGCCAGTTGTGCTACAGTATTGAACGTAGCACACACCAGATTGTTTGTGACCGATGTGCGAAGAGCCCATCTGAAGTGATGTGCCTGCTCTTCTGGAGTACCTGCTGCCGCACCAAGGAAACCAGCCAAGCGAAGAAAGCGCTGCATAAACTCGTTGCTATTCTCCCCAGCTCTCTGACGGATCCCATGGTACTCTCTCTTGAGCTTGTCCTGCTCAGCCTTGGGAAAGAACTGCTCCATCACCCTGTCCTTGAACTGAGCCCAAGTCAAACCAGCAACCCACTCATCACCACCTTCAGATTGCATCAAAGCTAACCACCAGTTGAGTACATCGCCTTCGAACCGATAGCATGCCAACCTCGCCTTGTATGCGGGGTCACAGCCCATAGCGTTGAAGATTTTCTCGATGTGAGCCAACCAGCTTTCAGCATCGTTGGGGCTATCTGTCTTCTCAAAAGCTCGAGGGCGGAGCTTGTTGAATCTCTCCAGCCATACTGATAATGGCACTGGAGGAGGAGGAGGTGGCTGATTGTGCTGCTGCTGATTATTGGCAGCTTGAACTTCAGCCCGGATGTCATTCCTCAGTTGAGGAATTAAGGCTTGCATGGCAGCCTGAATTACAGCATTGAGCTGCTCCTGTTCGCGTGTGAGAACCATCTGACAGTATAACATAAAACATATGATTAAACAGTTCAAAACATAAAATATAAATATATATACATGAAAAAAAATTTTATACTAAAAATTTCACGAGAAAATTTTATGCAAGAAAATTTTTGTGTATGAATGCATGATGCAGTTTTATGAAAACTTTGTATGCTCGAGAGTGAACGCCTCTGGTCAGTTCACTCAAAACAAAAACATTATCGAGGGGACGCCTATGGGTCGGTCCCAAATCTAAAAGTTTCGATAAAACACATGCGACTAAATAGGGTCAGTCCTGTACCAACCATTACTTAGTCAAAAACTCTGTAACAATGACATATATATGTATGCTTAAAAATGATGAATGCATGAAAACAACTGTCAGTTCTAGGAAGACAGTAGTGACTACCCACTAATCACAGGTCATATTTGAGAGCCTACAGGTCGAAGCCTTGGCTCTAATACCATAATTGTAACACCCCATTTTGGAAATGGAAATATCACAGTAATTATGGCGTGTCATCAAAGCATACAAGGTAAAATGTCTAAACATTACTTGACCATATAAAGGAAAATACCGGAATCAAACATCGGTAGTCCAAAAGTAAAGCTCATCACACACAAACATAGTAAAGGAAAAGGACGAAACAATGTCCAAAGCATAAGTATCATAAAGAAAAGAAATGCATAATGTAAAGAAGGATAGACAACTTCCAGTCCATATGCACGTACTCTTAGTGTCTACGAGCGTCCCTGAGTACCTGCCGTTTTGGGAACATAGAAAGGAAAATGGCTGAGCAATACGCTCAGTGCATGGATGTACAATAAAGCATGAATAGGATAAGCATATAACATAATAACAGCGGAAGAAACTAAGTCCCGAGTAACCTGGTTAAGTCTTAATAAAACTGGTTTTATAGTTTGAAAGTCTTATGTTTATCTTATAAAAACTGTTTGTCATATTTTACCATTAGCCAATATAGGTCATGAATATCCACTGTGCATGAATAATTGGAGGGGTGACCTCATCATGCAAATTAGAGGGGCTGCCTCTAATTTAATATACTGGTTTTATGGGTAGGAGGGATCAGCTCCTTGTGAAGGATGCAAGGCACACACCACATTCACCATGTAATCCTGAATAAAAACGTGTAACTAGGATGCACCCATACGCCCCACATGATAAATATAAATAAATGGCCAAAAGCTGAAGGGACGCCACGAGCAATCACTCCGCCGTGGTGAAGTCATAACATCAGTGCCTCTAATGTTATGGTTATGGTACCTCCATAACTAGGTGAAACTGGTCATGCATGTATATGGCTATAGGTAATCATATTTAAAACATAAGCAATCAAACTCATACTTATACTACGGGAAAACAGTTGGCTGCATACGGGGAAATCCTAATAAGGAAAGAATGTCCATACTAAAAGGACGGGAATCCGTACCTTATGTCCAGTGAACGAGAACGATGAACTGCGAGAATCCTACTTCCGAAACACTAGTGCTACATAAATACGTACATGAAATAAGTATCTGCTTACTAAATACATAGCTGGTTTTATGTCATGTCTTAGCTTATTTTATGTGTTCCTACTATGTTTTACTGTTTAAAGCCTTAAACTAAGTTAAATCTTATATTCTGTTCATTCTGATTAAGTATTTCTGATATTTCATGTGTTATTATACTTACTGTGTAATAATAAGTAACTTTCCAAAAATAGCAGGTTTCCTTAAATAGAAAGTTTCCAAAAATAGAAAGTTTCCAAAAATAGAAAGTTTCCAAAAATAGAAAGTTACCAAAAATAGAAAGTTTCCAAAAATAGAAAGTTTCCAAAAATAGAAAGTTTCCAAAAATAGAAAGTTTCCAAAAATAGATTTACTGCTTAAAATAGATAAGTTTCTAAAAATAGAAAGTTTCCATAAATATATTAGCTGCCTTAATTAAATAAGTTTCCATAATTAGATTAGTTGCCTTAAATAACTAGGTTTTCAAAAATAGCTGGTTTCCATAAATAAATTAGCTGCCTTATTTAATTAAGTTTCTAAAAATAGAAAGTTTCCATAATTAGAAATAAGCTGGTTAAATAAGCTAAGTAAATAAGCCTAAGTGTTTTCATGATTATTTTCTAAGTCATATGATATATTATATAGTTTAATAATTATTTCATGTAATTTAATTAAACTATAGGTTATAATATTTAATTAAAGTATGACATGTTTTTAATTAAATATATTAAATACTTAGGTTAAAATATGTATTATTAAATATTAATAATATAACCTAAGTCATGTTAATTAATTAATTATATCCATGGTTTTTAAATAATTAATTAATTATAAGTCTTAATAATATAAATACTTAGGTTAAAATAATTCATGATTATTAATAATTAGTTAACCTAAGTCATGTTATTAAATTAATTACATCTTTATTAATTTAATTTTATCCTAAGTTTATAACATAAACAAAACTAACATAACCATGATCCGGATCTAAGCTTAAAAACATGAAACGGACATGAATCGACACCGTACCCCGACCCAATCGGGGTACCCCTTGCTGCCGTGGGACCCACACACACCAACCAAGACCAAAAGGTCTTGGTGGTGGTCGGCTAAAACAAACCGAACCCCCCTTGGGGTCGGTTGCACCTTGCGGCCCAAAAACAAACACCCCTTTATCGACCCTCTGATTTAGTTAATGATCAAAACATGTTAGATCTATGTTTAATTAATTTGTTTTTATAAAAAAACATCACGTGTTCATAATTAAATAAAAGATTAATTAAAAGGAAAGGTTTAAAAATGTTTTACCGTATTCGTGGATCAAGAGGGTGAAGAACAAACACGAACAAACAATAAATCAACAAGATCCAAGATCAAGATTCACCTTGTTTGGTGATTTGAAGGTGGCGGCACAAAGAGAGGAGAAAGAGAGATTTTAGGTTTTCTTGAAATCTTCTATAAAAGTGATTTTTGAGTAGTAAAAATCTATTTAACCCCCTATTAGTAAAATTGGTAATGGGCTTGGCCCATTACCCTTGTTTGGCCGCGGGTAGGGACCCCCCCGTGGGGTTCCCGTACCTCGTTTCGTGTCTCGATATTTAGTACTCGTTTATGTTTAATTATGTTCGTGTTTTAAATGTTCTCGTTACGTAAATATCATACTCTTATATATTTCATTACGCTCGTATTAAATATATATACGTAATTAATAATAGCTCGTGTTTTATTACGCTCGTGATTTCGTGATCGTATGTTCGTGATTAATTATTGCTAAATAATTATTACGTGATCGTGCATATAAAATACTTATCGTGTTCTAACACGTACGTAATACGTAAACTCCTAACACGTAATCGTAATCATGCTATATTAGGAAAGTTTTTAACTAGTACGTATGATCCTAAGGGTACTATGCATGGTAAAAGCATGCGGGTTTTACATTACGTGCGTACATGATCGTGGTATAGTCTTGCTTTAGACTATATCCTGGTGGTGTTCGTGATCTATATCTACCGGTGACCGTCCCGTCGTCTTGTAGATCTTGCTAGGATAAAGGTATGTAACCCTAATCTTGATTAATTATAATTGTGTTAAATTAATGATCTTGTTAATTTGCTTCCGCTGTATGTGCTTTGATCCATATTAGGGTTTTAAATAATTGTTATGATATATATATATATATATATAAACCATCAGTGGCATCGAGAGCCGTTTTAACATGATTATAATTATCAAGATCTAAAGTTTTTTTAACTAATATTGATTTGTATTAATAATTACATGTTGTTTTTTAGGTTTTATAAAAAAATTAGGGTTTTGTTTTTTTATTGTTTTAAAAATCGGATCTGCCGAATTTTTTATAAAAAATAAAAATAAAAATAAAATTTGTAAACCCTAAATTACATGGTAATTAACTTTAGATGTTTTGCATGAATTAATTGTTATGTCATGTGTGGCTACGATCCGTAGTTTTTTAATTGTTAAGAGAATGTGGGAGATCCGTAATAAACATGCATGTTTCTTACGGATCATATAATTCTGAGTGCTATTTGCTTTATTTGATTCAAAGTTTTAAAATTAGGGAAGACTTTTACGTTCATAAAACCCTAGATTTGATGTTCTTTGACTAAATTGTTATGCATGTGGCTATTTGGTTTAGTTTTTTTTGTACTACTTGTTTTCATGCGTTTTTAATTGTATGTTGTAAACAAGGGTAGTTTTTTATAAGAAAAAATAATATTGACTAAATCTTATCAAAATTAATGAGTTGTTTTGAGGTCTAAGTTACATATGATTTGCGTTGATTAGAATTAAAATAACAACTTAACGGCCTACTCAATTTTGGCAAACTATAAAGTGGGTATAACGCACCGCTGGTCATGTACCCGGTTAATGAAGGAGGTGTTATGCTTCAGCGCTGACCAAATTCCCGGCTCGCCTGTGCGTCAAAATTGGAATTACCTACGGTTGTTATTTGTATAATTCTTTAAGGTTGATTTAACTGCATTAATTCACATCCGAAACACAATGAATAAGGTTATTTCTTTGTGCTTTAGCTGAGTTCTAGAAAAAGTACGGTGTGAATTTAGTTGTGTGTAAAATATTTAATTGGTTTAACCAATACCTCAACTTGCAAATATATGATGAAATTTTAGTCTCACCAAAAAGTTTACTAAACGTTTTTTATTAAACTTATGTTATGGAGATGTATGCATGCTTCTCCATACATGATTTTGACACCAAAATCTATACCCTAAAATTTAAGTCATACGCCATCTAATTAACGAACACTTGAAGTTACAATTGTCGTCATATAAGATATTGGATGATCTTGTAATGGAGAGAAAACTTCATGACTGAATAAGATTGCACATGAAGGTTTTACGTTCTTTAGATTAGTCGACTTAATTAAGTTACTCAATTAGAACTGGAAACTTAAGGCGTAAAGTAGGGATGAAACATGTTTACAATGCAAATGATTTTGGCAATGTAAATCCCTAACATATCTAGAAATTGTAAATTTGTTTGTCAATTATTGTTCGACAAGTTACTGTGTTGAATACATTTGTCACTAGCAGATCAACTGATGTGATGAATCTATGTCAATATGGATTCTAGTTTTTGAAGAAAAATACTATGGTTTTATTACCGGGGTAATTTTATTTTCATGAATTGTATTATCAAAAATACTAATGTTTGAACTTATTTCTGTAGAAATGGCTCAACCCGAAAACAATCTGACAATAAGCTCGGCGTTCAAAGCTTTCTTTGAACGGCCTAAACTTACTGGCCTTAATTTCAATGATTGGTATCACTCACTAAGAATAATTCTGAGAGCAGCCGGTACTATTGATATCTTGACTACTCCTTTTCCGGAGGATCTTGCTGAAGGAGCATCTGATGCGGAAAGGCTTCAACACGCTGCTAACGTTAAGAAGCACCATGAGGTGGCTGCAGTAATGTTAGGGAGAATGGCTTCATCACTTCAAAGAAAGTATGAGTTATTTTCACCTCAGCGAATGCTTGATGAACTCAAGGCTGTGTATGAAACGCCGCAAGCTGTAGAGATCTATGATTTGGTTGATGCTCTACATAGTTGCAAGCAAGCTCTTGGAAAGTCCGTAAGTGCCCATATATGGAAATGAGGGGTTATATGGAACAATTCATCGCACTAGGACAACCCTTTGATCATAATATGGCTATCAACTTGATCAATAGGTCCCTTAATAAGGACTTCAATGATTTCGTTCGTAACTATAATATGCATTGCACGGGGAAGACAGTTAATGATCTGCATGCAATGCTCATTGACTTTGAAAAGGGGTTGAAAGATAAGGCATCCACTGCTACTCCTCAAGTACTTTATGTACAAAAGGGTAGAGTGACTAAACCAAAACCGCAAGTGAATAAGAAGCAGAAAGGCAAAGGCAAGGTTGATAAGAGCAAACAAGTTGCGACTCCATCAAAACAAAAGCAGAACTTTGTCAAGAAGAGTCAATCTCAGAAAGATGAAACTTGTCACCACTGTAAAATGACTGGACACTGGAAGAGAAATTTCTCTCTCTACCTCCATGAGTTGCAAGAACATAAGAAGAAGGCTGAGCTAGCTGCTGCAACATCTTCAGGTAACTTATTTATGATAGAGTTATTTAATCTTACATACAAATCAAACTCCTGGGTATATGATACGGGATGTGGTATTAACATTTGTAATACCCTGCAGGGATTTGAGTTGAAGAGGATGCTTTCCTATGGGGAACAATTTCTACAAGTGGGCAATGGCGCACAAGCAGCGGTTGAAGCTATAGGAATATTTAAATTAGTTTTACCTTAAGGTTTAGTACTATTTTTAAATAATTTTCATTATGCACCTTCAATTTTTAGGGGTGTCATTTCCTTTTCTTGTATGTTGGATCTTGGATTTAATCACACGATTGATAATAACAGAATTTCTGTTTTCAAAGATGGTTTATTCTATTTTGATGCAATTTCTGTGATGGTGTTTTTGAAATTAACATGCATGATAATAATTCCAAGAGGAAAAATAATTCTGTTTTTAGCATGAATAAGAAGAGAAAGTTAGACAAGAACTCTTCTTATCTTTGGCATTGTAGACTTGCCCATATTGGGAAGACTCGCATACAAAAGCTTCAACGTGATGGTCTTTTGGAAAATATCAATGATGAATCATTTGATAAATGTGAGTCTTGTATCTCTGGAAAGATGACCAAGAAACCTTTTAATAGCAATATTGAAAGGGCTACTGAACTACTTGGTTTGATACATACTGATGTGTGTGGACCACTTAGACATGTGTCAAGGAAAGGTGTTAGCTACTTCTTAACGTTTACGGATGATTATAGCCGTTATGGTTATGTTTATTTACGTAAGCATAAACATGATGTGTTTGAAACATTCAAAACGTTTAAAGCAGAAGTAGAGTTACAACTAGGAAAGAAGATTAAAGCTCTTCGTTCTGATCGAGGTGGTGAATATTTAAGTCAAGAGTTTAAAGATTATTTAAGTGAGAATGGAATTGTTCAGAAACTTACTTCTCCATATACTCCACAACAAAATGGTGTATCTGAAAGGAGAAATCGTACATTATTAGATATGGTGCGATCTATGTTTAATCTTAGAACTTTACCATTATCCTTTTGGGATTATTCTCTTGAATCTGCTGTTCGTATTCTGAATATGGTTCCCACAAAGAAGGTTGATAAGAAACCATATGAACTATGGCATGGCAAGAAACCATATTTGTATTATTTGAAAATCTGGGGTTGTGAGGCGTATGTAAAACGTGACTCTGGAGATTAACTCCAACAACGCTCAGTAAAATGTATCTTTGTAGGTTACCCTAAGGAAACTATGGGTTACTACTTTTATTATCCGGCTGAGAACAAAGTAGTTGTGGCTCGGTATGGAGACTTCCTTGAAAGTGATCTTGTAAATCAAGCTTTCAGTAGGAGAAATTATGATCTTGAAGAAATTCAAGAAGATACATTGCCTTCTGAAAATACTAGCGAAGAAATTCCTGTAGAACCAGAAAGTCTGGGAGTTCCACCAGAATTAATTCCTCCACATAGGTCTCAAAGAACCATACATGCGCCAGACAAACTATGTCTTTACATAGAGGATGATGAGGAGGAAGTAGGGGATCTTGGTGAACCTGCTAACTATCGACCCGCAATGTCTGATCCAGAAAAGTCAAAATGGATAGTTGCGATGAATGGGGAAATGAAATCAATGGAAATCAACGATGTTTGGATTCTTGTTGACGCACCTAAAAATGCTAAAGTAGTGAAAAATAGGTGGATCTACAAGAAGAAAACCGACATGGATGGTGAAATACAATCCTATAAAGCACGTTTAGTAGCTAAAGGTTTTACTCAAACTTTTGGCGTAGACTACGAGGAGAAATTTTCTCTAGTAGAAGACTTACAAGCTATTAGGATTCTCATAGCTATAGCAGCATACTATGACTATGAGATATGGCAAATGGATGTTAAAACTGCCTTCTTAAACGGTCGCTTAGATGAAGACATCTATATGCAACAACCGGAAGGGTACGTTAATCCTAAATATCCAAAGTGCGTGTGCAAACTTCAAAGATCTATTTATGGTTTGAAGCAAGCATCACGTCAATGGAATAAGCGATTTGATGAAGAAATCAAAAAGTTCGGATTTATTCAAAATCGTGATGAGCCATGTGTATATCGCAAAGCTAGTGGGAGTAATGTAGTGTTCCTAATTTTATATGTCGATGACATATTAATCATGGGAAGTAACATTCCAAGACTTAAGGAAGTTAAGGATTATCTTGGTAAATGTTTTTCTATGAAGGATTTGGGAGATGCTGCATATATTCTGGGAATTAAAATCTATCGAGATAGAAGTAGACGGTTAATTGGTCTTAGTCAAGATGCTTATATTGATAAGATATTGAAGAAGTATAACATGCATAAATCTAAGAAAGGTTTTCAACCGATGGAGGTTAAGCATGAATTAAGTCATGAGAAAGATGCATCAACACCCGAAGAGGTGGCTTACATGCGAAAGGTGCCTTATGCTTCGGCTGTAGGATCTATTATGTATGCTGTAAGATACACAAGGCCTGATGTGGCGTTTGCGGAGAACTTGGTCAGTAGATACCAACAGAATCCAAGAAAGTTCCACTGGACTGCTGTTAAACATATTCTAAAGTATTTGAGAAGTACGAAAGATATGTTTTTGGTATTCGGGGGTAAACCAGACACATAATTGAATGTAACAGGGTTCTGTGATGCGTCCTGGCAATGTGATAAAGACGATACGAAGTCTCAGACGGGCTATGTGTTTGTCATCAATGGAGGAGCAGTTGACTGGAAGAGCAGTAAGCAGAAAACCATGGCTATGAATGCGACTCAATCCGAGTACATGGCTGCTTCAGAAGCTGCAATGGAAGCTTTTTAGATTAGGAAGTGTATTGGAGATCTTGGAGTGATGCCTTCAATTAAAGAACCTATTGATATATATTGCGAAAATTCTGCTGCAATTATATTCGCCAATGACCCTGGAGTTATGAAAGGCGCCAGACACTTTAAACGTAGATATCACTACGTTCGAGAACAAGTGGAAGCTCGAGAAATAAAATTAATAAAAGTTCACACAGATGATAACGTAGCTGATCCTTTTACTAAGGCTTTATATAGGCCAAAGGTAGTTAAGCATGCCAAGGCAATTGGGCTGCAACTAGCTAGCGAATTCATGCAATAAATCTGTTGATTAGTATTTGGATAAAGGATGTAAGACATTATTGAATTGATGAAATAAAGATTAGATTTCGTTTATTTTTCTGTTATTTGATTTTGTATCCTATTTTACATGTTTTAATCCATGAGCATTATGATGTTTCTAAATGTCCGTTGTCGATTAATAATATGGGAGTATTATTAAACTAAGACAATTCAAAATGGTGACAGAGTATACTTGAAAGTATATTGGTCAATTTTGGATGATATTTGATGGATCAAATATTGGACTTATCCCAACTATGTGATTTTACTTTATGGATATTTTTCATTAAGTAAATCATAAATAGTTATCCTTAGACCTGAGATACCAGAAAACTGCATTGAATGTAGTGCATTTCTGTAAGGTAAGCTAACGCTAAACGTAACTGGTAGTTATAAGGGTTATTTTCAGAAGTGTTGCGAAGTTCATGTGTTTTGCTTGTAGTCAAAATGGGACTTGTTTCCTTCAAATTATTTTGAAGTATAAATACAGCTGGGCGCCTCGGGGGAGTAGTATGATGTTTGTGTGGCCACACCCAAATGTGTTTTGGGAATCTTGCTATATCCGTAAACGAGAAACATAATAGTTAATGAAAGGAATGACTGAGATCCATATCCTTATTAACGATGTATTTGAAATGAAAGGATAATAATAATAATGATTATATATCATTTAAAGGTTCTGTCCAGGAAACCTTACTCGAGTTGTACTAGTGACATTGTTAGTGTAACTAGACGCTAATCAATATGATCACGATATTCGAATTTTGTCCAAGTGGGAGCTGAAAGTTTATGGACTTAAAATCGATAGTCCTATGATAGGATCGAACTCGAGATCACAGGATTGCACACATTATGTAAAGAGTTAATTTATTTATTAAATATATTTATTATATTTATTAAATCAAACCGTAGCTTAAACTAACGATCGTTAAATTAAAAGTTAAGTATTAAACGACCGTTACAGAATCTAATAGAAGCTAAAAGAAGGAGTCGGAGAAGTTCGTGAAACCCCCTTGTGGGCTTGTGAATATCCGGCCAAAGAGAGATAAAAGGAAGGAGAAAAGATTTTGTTTCCTTAAAATTGTTTAACCTTGGAGGAAAAGTTTTTCCAAGGTGTATATAAACAAACCAAGGCTTTCATAATTTTTTCACTCTTCCTCTCTCTTTTGCTCTTAAACCGCCGACCAAAACACCCCAATTTGGGTTCTTCTTTGTTCTTTAATTAAGCTATTGTAGATCTAGTCCTAGCCCCTCTCTAGGGTTGTTGGGTAGATCTTCCATAGACTTGGAAGCTCGATTTTGTTCGTGCTAGACTCACGATTAACTCACCGCATTACATGTGTACAAGATCGTGGTATAGTCTTGCTTTAGACTATATCCTGGTGGTGTTCGTGATCTATATCTATCGGTGACCGTTCCGTCGTCTTGTAGATCTTTCTAGGATAAAGGTATGTAACCCTAATCTTGATTAATTATAATTGTGTTAAATTAATGATCTTGTTAATTTGCTTCCGCTATATGTGCTTTGATCCATATTAGGGTTTTAAATAATTGTTATGATATATATAAACCATCAGTATCTACTAGTTTTCATCTTGTTATGTGTAGGTACTCACGAAGATTAATCATTTAATTGATTTTGGATTGAGTTACTTACACTTGTAGAAGACTCATCTTCTTTTATTTGATTTCCAACATCATTGAATGATGATACCAAGATGGATGAGAGTAATACTAGTCCTTGAAGACTTAGTAGTCACTTTAGTCATGTTTGGGCATTGCATTGGTTCCTTAAAGACTTGGAATGCATTTTTTGGCTAAGGTACGTTTTCGTCCTTCCACACGCCCTGTTGATCATTCTCTTGATCATAACTTGACTATGTTCTTGTTCTTGAAATCCTTGCCTTAACATTTGTTTGTGGTATGTGATTCTTTTCTTATACCCTTTCAAACCTTCATTGCTTGGATACTTGACTCACTTCGAAGATGTAGAGTGAGTTAGTAGTAGCTTAAATTATCAAGTATGATTCTCATGGTTTGCACCCATACGGTTAGTAGGCCCTATATCATGTGTAATATGTGCAATTGAGCTCATCTCTCGGATGATTGATTAATCCCTTGAGATACCAAAGTACTCCATAAGTTGTCGTTAGGATATTACACATTTGGAGTTGAAATATTCCAAGGATATTGTTATTATAAACCCTAGCAATAATAAGTGTCTGATCATGTAGGAGAGAAAGTGAATCTACACTTTGCTCATATATTGAAACAGCATTAAGAATACTTTTGAAAATGATCTTAATCTATTTTACAAACTTGCTTGGTATGGTTCATTACCAAAGCCGTTTAGACTTTCGCCAGAAAGGTACGTCTTAAACCAGTATAAATGACACAAGCTCTTCGTTACTACAACTTGAAGATTGTAACTTGTCTCTTAAACATTGAACTTCGTCTTGATTCACGCCCCTTGGTTTCTCTTTTCTTTGCTTCTTTGCTACGAGTAGTCGTTCTTCCGTTTCGGTCCTATTCGGTCTTTTTTGGTTTTGATTTAACTCGTAATCCGTGGTCCAATGATTTCCAAAAGGCTTATGATATATTTTAAGGATTTTATAAAAACTTTGTTTTGAAAATTTCTTTGATTTTCTTTGTTAAAAACCTCCCACTGTGGGCGGTTCTTTAATTTTCATGGTTCAAGCCTGTGGTTCTATATCGATAACGAACCGCGACCCCAAATATTAAGTTTTCATTAAACATCATTATTTCAAAACAAACCCACCCTTTCTTCTCCATAGAGGCGACGAGTTTCTCTTTTCCACCATTGTTGATTCTTCAAAAGCTTCAAATCAATCAAGATTAATTGATTCCAAGTTGTGGGTTTCCCTCATCCCTCTTCCAACATCAATTAATTGTAAGTACATTCATTCAATTTCAACTAATTTATTCTAGGGTTCTTATTTTCATAATTGGGGATTTTTAAAATTAATATTAAATTAGAACCTTGCTAGGAATGTGGGTTGACATAGTTATATGACTATGATTCCTTAGGTTCGAATTCATTGCGATTTCACTAAAACCCACTTGTGGAGCAATCCAAATTTTGACTAAGTACAAAAAAATGATGAAATTGATATGAACCCATCAACAAATTGGTAATTGCATTGTTAATGCTTACCTAAAAACGAACTTTTGATAAACCAATGTTCAAAATTCATGGTTGTTTTTACATTGTTCATATGTTATAGTCAATGATAAATTGGGTACATTGTGAACATGGGAATGATAAGGATTAACCCTTTGTTTGTCAAGCAATTGATCAAACACATTCTTACGATTTTGATTTTTGGTCATTTTGTAGCATATGAGTGATTGGGAAATATTTTTCTTGTGGTTATAGGTGATTAATCATGCCTTTAGAATATAAAAAGACCACCAACGTACTAAAACTTACATGCCTAATCTTGCCGACTTTTTTCCTTCACCAACCCTTGCTAATACCTTTCCTTCACTTCAAAACCGTTTCTTTCATGAGGGTAGTGTTGGGAATAAATTAAGGCCAAATCACTTGAACGCTGACAAGAACAACTCAAGCGTTGACAAGAGCAAAGTGAGCGCTGATAGCATAAGCGTTGACAAGTTAAAGTCAAGCGTTGACAGATTGAAGACAAGCACTGATGGAAGAGGTGAGCTACACGTTTATTATATTCTAGAATACTTCTAGTAAGGATAGAGACGACAATGTATTTTCTATTATTATCTTTACCTAGAATAGTTGATTCGTAGCTTATTGTACAAGACTTCTTGATCTATAAAAGAAGGTCTTTTAGGTTAAAGTTAATTATCAGTTTTCATAAGTTTTCACAAGTTAAACCTCTTTCATTGTAATCAAGTTCGATCATTCTAATACAAGTGAAAGTTTGTTTAACATCTTTGTGTTTTAGATTAAGTGTTAATTCCGCATAACACTTAGTTACTTTATTCATAAGCAAAGGTTTCTCTACGTGTATTACTTGATCTAATCTCGTATACACAAAGCTTAATTGATCTAAGTTTGGGATCAACAAGTGGTATCAGAGCTTGTTGAGAAACTTTTGATCTTTAAGTAACGCAAGAACCCTAAAACACCAAAAACCCTAAAAACCCTAAAATTCTCAAAACCCTAAAAACATCATGTCTGGCACAGATCAACCTGCTGCTTTGCTACAAAACAACTCCACAAATCCTAGTATCAAAATTCCCATGTTTGATGCCAGGAACTTCGAGCTTTGGAAGTCAAATTTTGAGCAATATATAGCTATTCATGACTACACTCTTTGGGAGATTGTTGAATATGGGAACACATTCAACAAAGCTCAAAAGATTGCTGCTGCTATTGCCGCAAGGGTAGCTCTTCCTAATTGTCCTGAAGCTGATAAGAAGGAAAAGCCTGAAGATGGAAGAGTTGTATCTGTTGAAGATATAGCCAGGAAAAGGGTGGACATGAAAATCTTGAACATCATGAAACACGCCTTAGGTCATGAGAATCAGCACAAGTACAAACGCTTTGAGTCTGCAAAAGAGCTTTGGGAAGCTCTTGAAGTAGCACATGGTGGCAATGCTGACACAAAAGAAGAAAATAAGAAGCAACTCTTGCATGAGTATGCTGTCTTTAAGGCTCAACCCAATGAGAATCTCAGCAGTGTGAGAAGTAGACTGCTTGACATCACAAGTCAACTTTCCTTCATGGGAACACAGATTGATGACCCTGACTTGAATGCTACTTTTCTCAAAAGCCTTGGTGATGTATGGAAGATTGAGACAAGATCCATTCTTGTCAATAACACCCACAAGACTTCCAGGTTTGATGACATCTTCAACAAACTAAGACTGTTGGAGAATGAATGGCTTTTGGAGAGTGATAATAAATCTTCCAGCAGCAACATGGCCTTCTTCTCACAAAGTGAAGGCCAATTTGATTCCATGAACTCCTATGGACATCCAGTCACTGGATCTCAATGTGTCAACGCTGGAACACAGCATGTCAGCGCTGGATCATATCCTGTCAACGCTTTATACTCAAGCGCTGACACTCACAACTTTGGCGCTGATAGAATTAAACCTGCTGGTTTAGATCTAGATACTGTGTGTGCATTCATTGCTTCTTTGCCCAGTGATTCAAGGATTACATATGAAGATCTTGAGCAGATAAGTGATGAGCAATTGGAAGAGATGGACATCAAGTGGACTATGGCTCTTGTAAGTTTAAGAGCAAACAGGTTTAATAAAAGGTTCAAGAAGAAGATGACCTTTAATGCTAAGGATGTTGCTGGATTTGACAAATCAAAGGTTGAGTGCTACAATTGTCATCGGATGGGGCACTTTATGAGGGAATGTATATCTCCAAGAAGATCTGATGCTGGTAAGCCTTCAAGCCAAATGGTTAAGAGCCAAGATCCCAAGGCCATGGTTGCTGTTCAACAAATTGATGGCGTTGGAGGATGGGACTGGAGCTGGAACTTTATGGCTAAGGATGAGGAAGAGGACAGAGCTTTGGTTGCTGAAGTTAAAGAAGAGCATGTTGAATATGCTCTCATGGCACACTCCTCCTCTTCATCAGATAATGAGGTATATGATGATGCTTTCTGTTCTAAGGTTTGTCGTTTAAATACTGAAAAACTAAATCAAGAGATAGTAAAATTATTAGATGAGGCAAGTACTGAAAGATGCAAAGTATCTAATTATCAAATTGCTCTTACCCAAACAGAAAAGACAGTAGCTGAGTATAGGAAAATGGAGTTTGATTTAAAGGATCAAATAAATATCTTAAAACATGAGTTACATCAAAGTAAAGATATTCAAGATATAGTAAACAGGGTTAATCTTGATTTGATAGCTCAGTTAGAGGAGGCTAACAAAAATAAAGATAATGTGAGTCTTAAAATCCAGAGATTTGATAAGGCCACACAATCCCTAGGAGAGTGTGTTAGCAAACAAAGAGACTCTAAGGACATGAGTGGGATTGGGATGAAAGATTATACTGGTGTTCCACCAGCAGCTGGGGATTTCTATGGTGTCCAATCAAAGGACTTATCTTGGACTGGCTTGCCAGAACTTCAAGAGAAGGAATTTACTCCTCCACCTAGAGTGACTTCCCCAGTTGAAGAATACAAACAAAAACTGACTGACCTAGATGAGTGGAAGAAAGCTAACCACACTTTGTTTGTTAAGGGAGGGCTGTTGTGTGAAAGTCCAAATGAGCCCACACCAATCACGAGCCATAATATTGTGGAGTCCAATGATCCTAAACCTATTAAAATCACACACCCTACCACTGGCAAAGCTGTTGACCTTGGCCCACAAACTGTTAGAAAACCTAGTGTTAAGTATGCAGAGATGTATAGGAATACTAGGTCACCAAAAAGCCAGGTTAGTAACCATGGAACACGCTTCTTTGCTTCTAGACCTAAGACTATGTCTAGAAAAGCTTGTTACACATGTGGTAGCTTTTCACATTTGGCATACAAATGTGTCAACGCTTCCAATGTCAACGCTGATAGGAACCATTTCAGCGCTGACAAAAGTCAACATAGGTCAAACACTGTCAGACCCAATACCTTTGTGAACAAAAGTTCACAAGTTGTTAGACCAGCCCCATTCTTTTCTAGAGGGTCTAACACACAAGGCCTAAGACCTTTTCAAAAGTCAAACACTTGGTCCAATAGGCAATGGGTTCCTGTAGCAAACCCTAGGTTCAACGCTGATAAAGGCAATCGGGGCGCTGACAAGAACAATTTCAGCGCTGACAGACACACTGCCAAACCTAGGTATTTGCAACCACAGGGAAATAGGTCTAAAGCTTCTACTAGCTTAACATGGAGACCAAAACAAGACCAAAACTCTAATTCTACTGGTGTTTCTATGACATGCAACAGGTTTCATTATATTTCAAAGGCAATGTCAACACCAATTGGGGTTAACTGGGAATTTCATTCAAAAAGGGATGAAAATGGGGTTGTTATGAGAACCAAGTCTGTTCTTGTTGAACAACCAGATGAATCCAAGTCTTCCAAGGCTTGGGTTCCCAAAGAAAACTAATGTGTTTTCTTTATGTGCAGGGCATTCAGAAGAAGATCAATGATTATGGATATTGGGATAGTGGATGCTCAAGGCACATGACAGGAAAGGAAGACTATCTGACTAACTTCACTCCTATTCAAGATGGTGATAAGGTATACTTTGGAGGGGGCTATGGCACCATCACAGGAAAAGGAACCCTTGTCACCAACAATCTACGGTTTGAGAATGTCTTCCTGGTAAAAGAACTGGATTATAACTTGTTTAGTGTATCACAAGTGTGTGATAACAAAAATAAGGTTCTTTTCACTGATACTGAGTGCTTGGTGTTAAGCAAAGATTACAAGCTCCCTGAGGAGAAATACATAGAATTTAGAACACCAAGGCATAAAGACATATATAATGTGAATCTTAATGGAATTAAGATAAATAATAAAATGATGTCATGTTTTTATGCTAAAGCCTCAGTAGATGAAAGTAATCTTTGGCACAGGAGATTAGGGCACATAAACTTTAAGAATATCAATAGACTTGTGAGGCTTGGTTTAGTTGATGGTTTGCCTGAAAAGGCTTTCCACAATGACCACTCTTGTGTTGCATGTCTTAAGGGCAAGCAGCACAAGGTCTCATTCAAATCTAAACAGGTGCACTCTAGTTCTAGACCACTTCACTTATTGCATATGGACCTCTTTGGTCCAACTAATATAGAAAGTTTGAAGGGTAAATCATATTGTTTTGTCATCACTGATGATTTTTCCAGGTTTACATGGACTTTCTTTTTAGCCAAGAAAAGTGAAACTGCCCAAAGTCTGATTAATTTCATTACCCAAATTGAGAAGAAAAATGGTAATGAGGTCAAAATTATTAGAAGTGACAATGGGGGTGAGTTTAGAAATCAGTTGTTAGATGATTTTTGTGCCAAGAAAGGGATTACTAGGCAGTTTAGCATAGCTAGAACCCCACAGCAAAATGGGGTTGCTGAAAAGGAAAAGTCACCATTTGTTGTGACTTCTGAAGAAGAAAGTGATGGAGCTAGCTCAGATTCAAGTGTGATGATTGTTGAACCAGAAAGACTTGAGTATGGTGATGAGCTTGCTAGGGAAAAGCTGAGAGATTTAAAGTTGCAGATTGATTTTGATATGCCAGAGGTGGTTCAGATGTACAATTCTTGGGAAGAAAGCTGTATGGATAATCCAGACTTGACCATTTCAGATCAGATATGGGGTTTGGAAATTCTTCTTAGAGTTCAGAAGGATTGTAAGGTGATTTTGAAGCACAAGGCAAGCAACAATCTCTCTGAGTTTAAAAGGGATAGAAGGAAGCTCTACTATGTTGCTCAAATGTCATGGAGTTGGATGGACACATCAGAAGCTGAAGGCTTTGACATTTGATGAGTTGGAACATAGGGCTTATCCTATTTGGGTGAAAGTGCAGGAAGAAAACACTTTCAGACTTCTTTCAGATGAAAGAAAGGAGCAACTTGCAGAAGAGATGGAAATCAAGAAAGCTATGATAGTTCCCAGACCAGTGAAGAAGGGATTTACACTTGAGTTTCCAAAAGATATGAATCAACTATATCCAAGTGAAGCAGTTATTAGAAAGAGCCTTAAGCTCTCCCCATTAGAAGCTTCAGATATGGTGCATGTGTTACCACTAGATTCCAGGAATCCAATTGTGAGTTATGATGAAGATGAATGTGGATTCTGGAAAATTGGAAGATTTGGCAAGGAGGTACACACTTTTACCACTCTCATATCTTTATTTGCAAGTTGTGATAGAGAAGACTTGGTGGACCTTTGGAGGTTGCTAGAGACCAAGTATGAGGCTGAAGCACCAACTTCAGTCAATGGAATAAAACTTTGGACCACATTCAAAAGAATGTGTGGGACAAAAGAAGAAGATCCTGAAATATGGAAGGATCTTGAAGATGACCTCAGTGGTCTTCAATGGAGGTTATATTCAGCTGCTGGTGTATACCATTTGAGTTCTACAAAGTTTGTTGAGTATTTACTTGTAGATGCTCAGTATTTCATATCCAAGGCTGTTTTGGAAAAGATGAAGGACACCCAGTTGGAGATAGACTATACAAGTGACGTGGCAAAGAATTTGATCAGATTTATTTATTACCAATATGATAAGGTTTGTCAGACTCCTCCAAGTTCTTAATGTTTATTCAGAAACTTGATCATAAGAGTGGATATCAAGTTTAGGGGAGGATTGTTGGGAATAAATTAAGGCCAGATCACTTGAACGCTGACAAGAACAACTCAAGCGTTGACAAGAGCAAAGTGAGCGCTGATAGCATAAGCGTTGACAAGTTAAAGTCAAGCGTTGACAGATTGAAGACAAGCACTGATGGAAGAGGTGAGCTACACGTTTATTATATTCTAGAATACTTCTAGTAATGTTAGAAATACGTTTTTACGTATATTAGAAGTTTCGGTCACTCCACAATTATATTCATGTTGTAATAGCTCGTAGTTAGATAATAGTTGTTAGTTACTTATTAACTTAAGTAAGAACCGGTCCATGGGCTTCTCATGGACCGGCCCAAGCCCAATGTTTGGCTTGGACTATAAATACCCCTTTCCACTAAGGAAAGGGGTTGGTTGTTGTTTCATTCACATTTCATAGTAATAAAATCTTCCATATATTTCTCTCACTTTCTCTCTCTAGTTTCTCTCACTAGAAAAACATCAACCCACTTCATAGATTCATAGGTTATCAATTTCTACATTTGGTATCAAGAGCTATGGGGTGATTTAAGGTAAGGATTGTGTTGCTTTTTTAGTTTTTGAATCTATTAGTAATCTTTAGGAAAAATCAATCTTGAATCTTGTTGTTTTTGGTGTTTTTGTTATTGGGATTGATTGATAAGGATTGGGTTTAGCTTATTTTGGTAAAAATCATAAAACTTTTTGTGGTTTTGGATCAAAAATCGGGGTTAAAAGCTTCTTTTTAAGTCTCGGAAACAATTTCTTCCAGTTTTTTTCCGAATAGGAGGATTTTCAGCATAGACAGTTTATTCCGAATAGGATTCCGAATAGGAGGAGTTTCCGAATAGAAGAAATTTTTCCGAATAGAGAATTTTTTCCGAATAGAAGAAAATTTTCCGAATAGAGAATTTTTTCCGAATAGAAGAAAATTTTTCCGAATAGAGAAGTTTTTTCCGAATAGAAGTTTTTTCCGAATAGAAGTTTTTTCCGAATAGAAGTTTTTTCGAATAGAAGTTTTTTCCGAATAGCCAATCTTTCCGAATAGACACCAATTTTCCGAATAGCCAACTTTTCCGAATAGACACCAATTTTCCGAATAGCCAAAATTAGGAAATATTCCGAATTGCCATCATTCCGAATAGACCAGTTTTTCCGAATAAGCCAAATTGCCAAAATATTCCGAATTGAAGAAAACATTCCGAATAGGGGTTTTTCCGCATAAGGGTTATTCTGCATAGAGTTTATTCCGAATAGGGTATTTTTCAGCATAGGATTATTCCGAATAGGCATTATTCCGAATAAGGGTTTATTCCGAGTTTGGGTTATTCCGTATAAGCAAGTTCAAGGGGTATTTGAGTTTTTCCGACGATCTTTAGTGGATTTAATCTTGAGTTAACCAACACAACACAAATTCTCAACCTTTCTTCACTGCTCGATCAAACGATAATCTTTGAGTCTGTTAAGTGATCACAATGAATCCAAGTTCATTAATGCCTCAGATGACATCTCTTACGGATATCTCGATCATAACGGGGACTGATAGTCGTCCACCGATGCTTATTAAAGAGGTGTTTGAGGCATGGCAAGGTCGAATGATGCAATATCTAAAGGGGAAACCGACATACGGAAGGCTTATGGTCAAATCGATTTTGAATGGTCCACTCGACTATGGTACCATTACGGTTGACAACGTGACTAGACCACGAGAATTTGAAGAACTCACTCCAGCTCAACAACTTGTTGCAGATGCAGATGAAAAAGCTCTTCAAACAATTCTTCAAGCTCTTCCCCATGATATTTATAGGATGGTAAGCAAGTATACGGTAGCAAAAGACTTATGGGAACGTCTTAAGGTGTTGCTACAAGGTACATCTCTCACAAAACAGGAAAGGGAATGTCAGTTGTATGACCTGTTTGATAGATTCACCTACAACCCAGGGGAAACACTTCATGATTATTACTTCAGATTCACCACACTTATGAATGATCTGAATGTATACAATCTTGAGATTGCTCCATTCCAGGTTAACACCAAATTCTTGAATACTCTACCTCAAGCTGAATGGGGTGAGTATATTACCGATGTCAAGTTAACCAGGGATCTGCACAAGTGCAATTTGGATCAAATATATGCCTTCCTTCAGCAGCATGAGAAGCATGTGATTATGCACCGTTCTCCTCGTGGTATGTATCCAGATTCCTTAGCTTTGATGGCGAATCAACCAAGTTTGTCACACAACAACACACCCTATATCTTGGGACATCAAGCCTATCATGCATCACCTTACATGACACCAACTTTTCCCCAATACTCGATCTTACCACAACCTCCCACCTCACATCAGCAACAGTATCGGTTCAATGCACCTTCACCACAATATGCTTCACAACTTCCTCCAGCAAATGTTGCACCTTATGCTCAGCCTTCATATTCTTCTTATCAAGAGAATGCAGCATATCAAACAAGCTACCCTGATCAAATGAGTATTCCTTCTACTGATTATGCAGCTCATCCAGATCAAGCACTGTATTGTGATGATGAAGAAGTCCCTGTTCCTGTTTTCCAACAAGGAGCTGACCCAGTTGAAGTGCTAACTACTATGTCTGCATATCTCACAAGAACTTTAAGCAAACGAGGATACAAAGGATCAGCTCCTACCAACAATCAGTTGAGGAACTCATCCAATTCTCGCCAACAAGCTACAATTGAGAATGGCAGGGTCATGGTTCAGCCAATTCAACCGTATCAGGGGAGATCTTCCACTTCAACCAATGCTCGCACGATTACTCCTGCTCCTGCTCCAATGGTCAACAATCCTCCTCGGGCTAATACAGGCAAGTTGAGAATGATCACATGCTACAACTGCAAGGAAGAGGGTCATATGTCCAGGGATTGTAAGAAACCCAAGAGGAGAAGGGATGGACAGTGGTTTGCAGAAAAGATCTATCTGGTAAATGCTCAGGCGCAAGGAAGGGAACTTGATGAAGAGGAGCTTGCATTTCTTGCTGACCCAGGGATTGCTGAACAAGACGTTGTCACTACGCAGAATGCAGCTTACCAAGCCGATGATCTTGATGCGTATGATTCCGACTGTGATGACTTTCAAACTGCAAAGGCTGCTTTCATGGCAACTTTCTCCAGCTTAGGGCCAGATAAGAAATCTGAGGTATTTATTAATAACACCGATAATGCCACTGATGCTAGTATTCAACCACATCAAGTTGGGCAAGAGAGTGCTAATTCGAATGAATCTTCGGTAGTGAGTCTTTCAAATGAGGAGACAAACAATGATAGCAATATCAATGTGAGTCCCCAGACTTTGAGTGAATCACAACCGGGAACCAGTTCGCATATGCCTACTCCTGCTCAACAAGATTTGGTCATGGTTCCTGCTACATTACTTAGCCAAATGAATGCTGCACTCTTAGAAACCTTAGCTAAGAATAAGAATTTGTCTGATGAGCTTGCCTTGAGCAATGAGAAAGTACAAACTTTGGAATTAGTGCCTTCGTCTAGTGTTCTAACTAATCTCGAATATGATCACTTTAGAAACAAACAAATGGGTCACTTGCAAGAAATAGAAAACTTAAGAGCAAATCTGTCTAATGAACTTAGAGAAAAGGAGTTAGTGGTCACTAATTTTCAAAAACTTCAAACTGATTTTAAGTTACTCGAATCTAAGAAGACTGAGATGGAGATTAATGCTACTAATAAGATTAGAAGTCTAGACTACTTGCTGTTAAGACAATACGCTGCTTCACAACTAGTTCACTTATTTGATGCTTCGTTTAAAGAGTTTAACTTATCACGTCTAAAAGGCCTTCCCCCTAATCCACGATATGCAAAACAAGCTTTAAGACATAGTCCTAGACTTTATAATGCAACTCAATTAGGATTGGCTTTAGACCCGATTGTTTTTCCCAATGATCGAACAAGTAAGGTTCTAGTTGATGAGGATCGGTCATACAATTCAGAAAAATATCCCGAGTGTGATTATTTTAAAATGAATAAGGAGCTTGCAAAAACTGATTTTAGAATTCGCTTCCATATGGATAAAGATCTCATCACAGCACCGACCTACATGTTAGAGGAAGAACGCCCTAGTACATTTCCTACACTTGTCAACATGGAAGGTCCTAAGGAAATTCCAAAGAATCTTCCACCTGTTAGCACTGTATGGTTAAACTTGAAAGAGATTAACCGATACTTTACTAACTTTGACAAGGTCATTTTGGAATGTACGACTTCAAATGGCTTAAACGCCGGAGAATGGGCTTTCGAACACATGAACGAGGTGTTTAAAACTAAGATCAATCCGTTTGTCGAAAGTCTAAAAGGAAGTTTTGCATCCCTTAAGGAAAATCTTCAGTTTGAAATTGGTGAAGTTCAAAAAGTGTTTTATGAAATGGACACCGCTTACGAACTGCAACTAATTGAAAAAGAAAAGATTTTAACCGAATATGACCGATTCTTGTCTGAAATAATCTCGTGTGATGTGCTTACTACTGTAAATGTTAATTATTCGAATGAGCTTACATCCACTATGATTAATTGTGATGCTGTGAATATTTGTGAGGATATTTGTGATGATGTTTGTAATATTTCTGTAAATGTTGCTGAAACTGTAAATGAGGTAGATAATCATTCTTGTCACGAATCTAACGCTGAGTTTTTAAAGCTACAAGATTCTTATAATTTACTTTCTCAACGCTTTAATCAACTAGAACAACATTGTATATCTTTAGAATTAAAACAACAAGCTCAAAATGAAAATCTTCTGATATCAAATGTTTGTGAAAACGGTGTTGAGAATAGTGACAAGATGATTGCAATTGTTAAGACATTAGAGGAAGAAATCATGAGATTGAAGAGAGAGATATCATCAAACGAAACATTAAGAATGGAACTAGAGGCCGCAGAGTCTAAAAACCAGGTCTTAGAACTTAGACTATCAACTGTTCTAGGGGAGATGGATCGGACAAGGCAGGGACTATCCGCTCTTTATGGTTCACTAGAAGATCGATTCGCTTTTAATGCGACACAGCAACAATATTATGTTGAACAACTGAACCAAAAGTGCGAAGAAATCTCTGACTTGAACATCCTGCTCATAGACAAAAATATGGTTTTGGCTGAGTTAAAGGAGACACTTCTTCTCACCCGACAAGAAGTTGTTGATAACTTAGCTACCGACTCTGCACCGTCCACTAGTGCTCCAACAACCAAGAAAGTAGTGCTTTATAAGAATCCGCTTCATAAGAGAAACCAGCTTACCTATGATGATTATATGAGGAATGCCATTAAGCATGTCGATCTTCTTAGGGATATTTTAGACGATCTTTATGCCTTAGATCCCTCAAGTAGCGACTATTATTCGGCTCATGAATATGTTAAGCGAGTTCAATATTGCTTGGCTTATTTACAATACATAGGTACACCAGGTTCTGCACTACTTACTAATAGGCCCATTGCTGTCACTCCATTTAATAAGACTCCAGGAGCGAAACCGTCATTGGCATAATCAAGTAAGACACCTTTAAAATCTGCTGCTAATGTTCCCAATTTGCCTTCTACAGGATTAAAATAGACTACTAAGGCTAAAGGATCGCCACTCAAGAAAGCTAAGATCAAGCCCTCCACTAGTAGTGCCACAAAGAAGAAAGTAGAAGTCCACAATAGGAATGCTAGTTCAGTTTTAAATAAAACGAATCATGTTAAGACTAAAAGCTCTGCGCCTGTGCAGCAGCCTAAACCATTCGTGAATTCTGATTTAAATTGTTGGAATTGTAATGAATGTATGTTTTCCCAGCGTCATGATTTGTGTCTGATTGATCACGTTAATGAAATGAATGCTATTAAGAATGGTCTTGAATGGAAGCCAACGGGTAGAACTCGTGCCCAAGTTGGCTGGCAATGGCGTCCCACTGGTAGGACCTTTACACTAGATGGTAAAATGTGCCCTTTAACTAGGAATGCATCCATTGAAGTTAGGTCTGAGCGTCCTTTAGTTAGGAACACTCGCACTCAAGTATGGAAACAGCGCCCTTTAATTAGGTCTGCCCCCACTATAGTGCCTATCAGTGTAGAAATACCTCAGGATTTGAGCCAACTAGAATCTACACCACCAATTAAGAAGAAAAAGGCTAGGAAATCTAAGAAACCTAGAGTTAGCAAATCTAAGATTATAAAATCTGTACCTGCTAATAACAAGGAACACTCAGATTCCGATACCTCTACATTGTCTTTGTGTGGTGATATTTTCAGGTGGTCCAAATCATCCTGTGGTATTTGGACTCCGGTTGTTCAAAACATATGACCGGAAATCGCTCGATGCTCCGAAATTTCGTCAGCAAGTTTCTTGGTACGGTTAAATTTGGGAATGATCATATAGCAAAGATTATGGGGTATGGTGAATATCAGATTGGAAACGTGACGATTTCTAGGGTATACTATGTTGAAGGTCTTGGTCATAACTTATTCTCAGTAGGACAGTTTTGTGATTCCAACCTTGAGGTTGCTTTTCGACAACACACTTGTTTCATCCGCAACTTGGAAGGAAAAGATTTGTTGAAGGGATCTCGTGGTGCAAATCTTTACACTTTGTCCTTACAAGACATGATGGCCGCTTCTCCAGTATGTCTTCTTTCTAAAGCTTCTAAGACCAAGTCATGGTTATGGCATCGCAGATTATCTCATCTTAATTTTGATGCTATTAATCATCTGGCTAAAAACGAGTTAGTTCGTGGTCTTCCCAAGCTTAAATTTCACAAGGATCATTTATGTTCCGCGTGTTCAAGGGGGAAAAGCACCAAGAAATCTTACAAACCCAAAGCTGAAGACACTAATCAAGAAAAACTTCATCTTTTGCATATGGATCTTTGTGGACCGATGAGAACTGAAAGTGTGAGCGGTAAGAAATTCATTCTCGTCATTGTGGATGATTTCTCAAGGTTTACATGGGTTAGATTTCTACGTACAAAGGATGAAGCTCCGAAGGCTATCATCACTTTTCTGAAGTTCATTCAGGTACGTTTGAATACCACTGTCCGCCGTATTCGTACAGACAATGGTACAGAGTTCGTCAACCAGACTCTTCGTGATTATTATGAAGGAGTTGGTATATCACATGAAACATCCGCTGCACGCACTCCACAACAAAACGGTGTCGTTGAAAGACGGAATCGTACACTTATGGAAGCTGCTAGGACCATGCTTATTTATGCGAACGCTCCATTGTTCTTGTGGGCAGAGGCTATTTCTACTGCATGTTTCACCCAAAACCGTTCTATCATTCGGAAACGCCATGGAAAAACACCTTATGAGCTTCTACATGACCGCAAACCCGATGTTTCATTTTTCCATGTGTTTGGTGCTCTGTGTTATCCAAACATCAATAGTGAGAACTTGGGTAAGCTTCAACCAAAAGCCGACATAGGTATTTTCATTGGTTACTCACCGTCCAAAAGAGCATACCGAATCTATAACCGTCGTCTTGGCAAGATTGTAGAAACTATGGACGCAGATTTCGACGAGCTGACAGCGATGGCTTCTGAGCAACACAGCTCTGAACCCGCGCTTCATGAGATGGGACCCGGTGCTATAAGTTCCGGATTAGTTCCCAACAATCCTACTTCTACATCATTTTTACCACCAACTAGGCCTGAGTGGGATAAACTGTTTCAACCGTTGTTTGATGAATTCTTCGATCCCCCGACTGATGAAGTTCCAACACCTGTAGTAATTGCTCCAATACCTGAAGTGGTTGCTCAAGTTAATGAACCTTTATCTAATGCATCTACAATTCACATTGAACCAGATGCACCTTCACCAAGTGATTCTCAAACTACACCTGAATCATCACCCCTACTTGTGCCTAATGATGTCGAAGAGGATTCTACTGATCACGACTTGGAATATGCTCACTTGCAAGAGCTTCCTTTCTTTGGTGTTGCGATCCCTGAAAACCCTTCAGCCGCCTCTACCTCAGAAGAAGCTCCATCTATTGTTCACTCCAGACCACCTAGGATTGAAACACATAGCACTAAATGGACAAAAGATCACCCAATTAGGAATGTTATTGGAGATCTAGATCGACCAGTCTCTACGCGCCATCAATTACAAGAGAGTGCACTTTATTGCTACTTTGATGCATTTCTCTCTGAAGTTGAACCCAAAAATTGGCAGCAAGCTATGACCCAATCATCTTGGATCGAAGCTATGCAGGAGGAACTCAATGAATTCAAACGACTTAAAGTATGGGAATTGGTTCCTCACCCTGACAAGGTTAACATCCTTACTTTGTTATGGGTTTATAAGGTTAAACTTGATGAGATGGGTGCGGTATTGAAGAATAAAGCAAGATTGGTCGCTAGAGGATATAAACAAGCCTTGGGTATAGACTTTGAGGAATCTTTTGCTCCTGTGGCTAGATTGGAGGCGATTAGACTATTCCTTGCGTTTGCTGCTCATATGAACATGATTGTCTATCAAATGGATGTGAAGACGGCATTTTTGAACGGTGAACTAAGGGAAGAGGTTTATGTTAGTCAACCGGATGGGTTCGTGAGTACGGAGTCTCCTAACCATGTGTACAAGCTTAAGAAGGCTCTCTATGGGTTGAAACAAGCTCCACGCGCGTGGTATGATCTCCTGTCAACATATCTCATGTCGGAAGGCTTCTCCAAAGGCAAAGTGGACCCCACTCTATTCACTCTCAAGGACGGCAACGACATGCTTCTGGTACAAATTTATGTTGATGATATAATATTTGCTGCCACTAACATAGAATTGTCTAAACAATTTGAGAAAATAATGTCCACACGCTTTCAGATGTCGATGATGGGAAAAATTTCATTTTTCTTAGGATTACAGATTTCTCAGAATCCCAGAGGCATCTTTATTAATCAATCCAAATATGCTCTAGAATCTCTTAAGAAATATAACTTTGAGAACTGTGACCCCGTAGACACTCCAATGGTGGAGAAATCCAAGTTAGATGAAGATACGGATGGGATTATTGTCGATCCGAAACTTTACCGTGGAATGATTGGCACCCTTCTCTATCTGACTGCTAGCAGGCCTGATTTGCAATTTGCTGTATGCATGTGTGCCCGGTATCAGGCTCGGCCTACCGAAAAGCACTTACATGTAGTTAAAAGGATCTTTCGGTATCTAAAAGGAACACTTCATCGTGGTCTATGGTATCCGAAAGATTCCTCGATTGCTTTAATATCATACGCAGATGCCGATCATGCTGGATGTCAAGATACGAGGCGTAGCACTTCTGGATCTGTGCAACTCCTAGGAGATAGGTTGATCAGTTGGTCTTCAAAAAGGCAGAAAAGCGCTGCAATTTCTAGCACGGAGGCTGAATACATCGCCATGTCCGGTTGTTGTGCTCAAGTCCTTTGGATGAGATCACAATTAACTGACTACGGTCTTGGATTTAACAAAATCCCGATGTATTGTGACAACAAGAGCGCCATTGCCCTTTGCTGCAACTATGTTCAACACTCCCGGGCCAAGCACATAGACATTCGCTACCATTTCATTAAGGAGCAGGTGGAGAATGGAGTGATCGAGCTGTATTTTGTCACTACTGAGTACCAGCTGGCGGATATGTTCACCAAAGCCTTAGATCGAGGACGAATCGAGTTTTTGATCGACAAGCTTGGCATGAAATCATTCACTCCAGCGACTCTCAAAGAGTTGGCAGAAGAATCAGCTGAATAGTCGTGGTAAACTATTCAGAGTATCCTTTGGTTGTGATCATGTATATTATCGTAAATATATAAACCACAAAAGAAAAATACAAAAATATAAAACCAAGAAAAACCATAAAAAATATAAAACCAAGAAAATCCATAAAAAATATAAAACCTAGAAAAAAACCATAAAAATTATAAAATCAAGAAAAACCAAAAATATTTTTCGTTTTAAATCGGGCATGTCTTTTAGTACGGTAATATTTACGGCCTTAGAAATGTCGATCAATATTGACACGGTGCCATAAATAGAGTCCGTATAAAAGTTGTAATGTTTTTAAAACATGCCCATAATGGCTTGTAGTTATTTCAGACTGCAACCCGGTTTTCATATTAAAGTCACGTATTTCTTTGGAAAACGTTGGCTCAGAACGGGAATTAATTTTCTCGGGCGTGATTTACAAGCCAAATCATGCAAAGGGATCAAGTTTACTTTACAACTTGGTCTAACACGAATTAGTGTACGTCTCAGTGCATTAATTTGTTAAATAAGAGAAATCTTATTGACACCACGAATCAAATTTTTTCAAGTTATCAATTGGGAAATGTTTTTCATCATCATGTGCCTCGTTAAACAATGACTACAGCTCTTTAAATAGAAAACGGGTCATCGTTTAAGGGGGAGAAAATGTTTCATCATCTTTCACATCAACAAGATCTTCAAAAGTTTTCAAGGAAACTCACAAAGCTTAATGGTTAATGGTTGGATTGCTTTGGCATTTGTAGTGTTGTTGCTTATAAGCTTGTCGTGGAGAGTTTTGTGCTTGTGTTAAGTTAAGCTAATCACTAAGACTCGAATAGTTAACATAAGATAGGGTCAAAATGGCTAGTATCAACACTTGGTAACCAAAAGAATGATTGAATGAAGCAAAAAGAAAAATTGAGGGGGCAAAGTTGACAATATGTCTAACTTATGGCAAACTTGACCTAATCAAAGTTTACTCCCCCCCCCGTTTTTCTTTCATAACACTGTTCTTATTTCTCTTTTGCCGCCATTGATATCCTTCCACTCAAACTCACGAAAACAATCAAACAAGTAACAATCACTCACTTTCTCAAGATCAAGATCATCAAAAAGGTATTCAAACGGATTAATTTTCATATACATCAATTCAATTAACTCTTTTTAATTGGAAATCAAACGAATCACATTACTGATTAATTAGGGATAATTAATTTGGGGGTTTTGCTTGGGTTGTGTTCGGAAAAGGTTTAATTGCACTATTTTTGCCTTTAGATCAATTGAAACAAACGGATTAAGTGCCTAAATAGAAAAAAAAAAAAATTGTAACTGTTGCAACTTTCCGCGTAAGAACTACTTTCCGCATGGTGCAAATTTTTCCGAATAGAAAAGTTTTCCGCATAAGGCAAAAGTTCCGCATAAGGGAAAAAGTTCCGCATAGGAAAATGTTCCGCATAGAGCAAAAAGTTCCGCATAGGGCAAAAAGTTCCGTATAGGGTAAATTTTCCGCATAGGGCCAAAAGTTCCGCATAGGGCAAAAGTTCCGCATAGGGTAAATTTTCCGCATAGGGCAAAATGTTCCGCATAGGGCAAAAAGTTCCGCATAGGGCAAAAGTTCCGCATAAGAAAATGTTCCGAATAGGAAATGTTCCGAATAGGAAATGTTCCGAATAGGAAATGTTCCGAATAGGAAATGTTCCGAATAGGAAATGTTCCGAATAGGAAATGTTCCGAATAGGAAATGTTCCGAATAGGAAATGTTCCGAATAGGAAAATGTTCCGAATAGGAAATGTTCCGAATAGAAAATGTTCCGAATAGAAAATGTTCCGCATAAGCCCAAATGTTCCGAATGGAGGAATTTTTTCCGCATAGCCCAAATGTTCCGAATGGAGGAATTTTTTCCGCATAGCCCAAATGTTCCGAATAGTGCTTTTATTCCGCATAGCCTAATGTTCCGAATAGAGCTGTTATTCTGCATAGCCAAATGTTCCGAATAGGCCTTTATTCAGAATAGGGATTTTATTCCACATAGGCTAATTATTCCGAATAGAAGATGTTTGAATGATTTCAAAGCTTAAGGGATTATGTCATATGTACAATGCTTAGGTTTAAAGTCATAATGATATTCATACTTGTTTGTATCAACCTTTGTGTTTTATCTTAAGCAGAGACGATGACTAACCCTACCGTACAACAACTACAAGACGACAGAGCCGCCGCCATTGCTGAAGCCAAGACTCTTAAGTTTGTTCCAAACAACTACCGTCTGAAGGAGGTATCTCACTCTACCCATAATGGCTTTAAGGTAGCTACAGCCATGCTTGATAAATCTCATTTCAAGTATGCGCTAAGGAGAAGTGCTTCGGTGCCCTATGACTACCTTTACGAGTTCTGGGCTACCAAAGAGAGGACGTCGAACAAGATCACTTTTTCCTTGGACAACAAGCAGCAGACGCTTACTGTGTCAGACTTCAGGAAGATCTTTGGCTTTCGACCGATACTCAAAGGTCTACCATCATACTCACCCAACCCTACCAAGGACCAGATGATGGAGATGTTCACCGCCATTGGATGTCTTGACATTCGAACCCCGTCTGAGTTTACTACTGCCAAAATTGGTCAACCATGGAAAGCTATTTTTGGGATTCTAAGCCGATGCCTAACACCCAAAACAACTGGGTATGATGCTGTTCGTCCACCAATCATCAAGATGTTTTATGGTATGTTCAAAGGTATGGGTATTGATTATGCATCACTGCTGTGGGAGGAGTTTACTTTTCAACTCTTTACTAACACAAAGGGTAAAATCAAAACTTACCAGTACCCTAGGTTTATTAAGTTGATCATACATTACTTTATGGAAAACGATGCATCCATTAACAAGCTTGCAGGAAGTCGTCACCACATGATAGATGATGATGATTTGGTAGACTTAAGGCAGGAAACTCATTTGAATACGGTTATTCCTGGTCCCATTCCCAGTCATCTTCTGACCGATGAGATCATTGAATCTGATGATTACAAGAACTTGCTCACGGAAATTGAGAAACAACGAGCAAGCCTTCTAGCAGGTGAAGACTCATCTACCACGGTTAAAAGCAAAGGTAAAAGGAAGCAAGCAGATTTACCTGAGCCCAAAACCAAGAAGAAGAAGACAGAGGGTAAGAAAGGAAAGGGTAAGGCTGATGAGATGCGTTTGCGTGACGAAGAAGGCATTGCTGATCCTGATCTTGAGAAAACTGAGAAACAAATAATGAAGATAGCCATTCAAAGGAGCAGGAAAGATACTGGTGGTAGTGGTTCAGGTGTAAGAGTAGACGTTGAGGATGAGTACATGGAACCTCATGATGTTGATGAGTTTGGGTCACCTGAAAATTATTCCACTTCGAAGGAGCCATCAATCCCTGTTTCTACACCACCTCCTCCACCTACTCAACCTTTAACAACTCAACCTCCACCAACTCAACCCTTACCAACCAAACAGGTTTCTACACCACTTCCTCCACCACCACCAAAGCCCATCCTTAGCACCGCAGTCACAACCGAGCCTATTCCATCAACATCTGCAACATCTGCAATGGCAGCAATAGTGTTGGGCGAGATGTTGGATAAACATGTGGATGCTCACAAGAGAGAAATGAATGAACTTCGCCAAGAGTTAAATAGAAGAGCTCAAAGTGAAGAAGCATCAAGGAAAGCTCAAGAAGAGTTGATTGCCAAGTTCGCTGCAGACATGGAAGCTACACGTAAAGCTCATGCAGAGGAACTTGCTCAGGTTAAAAGGGATGAAGCTAATAGGCATAAAGCACGAATTGCAAGACTTAAAGCTATTAAGGATGACTTTAAAGAGCAAAAAGAAGCTCTTGAAGCTACTATTGAGCAAAGAGTGAAAGACTCCATTGAATCCTTAATGCCTAAACTGCGTGATGATTTGAAGACGCTTGCTGCTGATAACTTGATGATCAAGTCATCCAATCCTTCAGAAGCCGCCTACAAGATCGCATATGACTTGACGGATTTTGAACTGAAGAAGATCCTTAAGGCTCGAATGAAGGAACTTGGATCGTTTGATAAATCGAGAAAACAACGGGCTCTCTTCAAATCCCTGAATGACGCTATCATGGAGGATGATAGGTTGTTCAAGACGTTTGGAAGTGTGGTACCCTACCACATTCTCCCTGAAGAAGAACGGGAAGAGAGTGAGGAAGACGAGGGTACTGGTGGAGAGGAGGAAGAAGAAGAAGAAGAAGATAAGAATGAGGAGGAGGATGAGGATGAGAATGATGAGGATGATGAGGACGATAGTGATAATGATGATGAAGATGAGGATGAGGATGAGGATGAGGATGGAGATGATGATAATGATGGTAATGATGGTGGTGATGGTCACCAGGAGAGTGTTAAGGGGAGCAATGCGGATAAAGGTGAACAGCGTGAGAAAGGGGATAAGGGCGCCAGCTCAAAGAAAGTGGTTAAGTCTGGCACCAAGTCAAAGAAAGATGCAGCACCAAAGGAGAAGTCCACATCCACGGAATCCAGACGATCGAAGTGGCGCCATGACGTGAATGCCACTACCGGGTCATCTATTCCTGGTACATTTATCCATGCATCAATACCTGTTACCACTAACCCCGTTAGTTCTTGTATTGTTACCCCTGTGATTGCAGAATCAGTAACCGAACCAGAAGCTGCACAACACTCACCCGTCCATGACACTGCTGAAATGCCTGAATCTGAACAAGCAGATGTTCACGTCTCCACTCCTCAGCAACAAAACCCACAATCTACTATACCTGAACCAAGCACAAGGAACTGGGAGGACACGTTGGAAATCGACGAGACTGCTCCACCACAGGCTTGGATCACGGCAGCGGCGCAGTATGATCCGATCACCGACGCCGACAAAGAAGTCTTGTACCTTCGTATCCGAAGTCCGATTGACTTATGTGCATTTCTTGCTCATGAGTATAAGACTTCGGTTACTCCATCATTGGTGAAGAAAGTACTGAAGGATAAAAGACTTCGCGCCAAAACCCGGTTGACCCAAATGGAGTTCGAATATTATGCCGAGGAGATACTGAAGGCTCTGAATACCGTTCAACGGCCAGGTCTTCATGAATCAGAAAGAGCTCCACCTCCAATGGATCAAGATAATCAGATTGCTCTTGACTTCTTTGTCACCAATGATCTGGTGTATCTACTGAAGGGGTCATCAAAGTACGCAACATCCCTGACATTGCTGAAAGCTGCCAACTGGGGGACAATACCCTTCATCGAGGAAAAGGTAAACCGACTCTGGGTCCCTAAGATGAATCGTAATTATGATATGTATGCTGTCATAGGTGCATCTCATTAGGACGAACGAGTCAGAAGGGCGTACAGGGGTTGCTGCCTAGTCAATTCTGGAAGCTCAGTTAGATCCGATATCCGTATCTCCAGCATTTTAGGGATGAAAACAGAAGCCAAGAACGGCTATTATCATGTGACGGAGATTCGCTTGAAAAGGGAGGATGACAGGGAATACAGAATCCAGCAGGGAGATTTTTCCATCATTCGCCTTGAGGATATCGAAGATATGCTGCTTCTGATGACCAGAGATCAACTGACACATATCCCTCGTGAAGACCTGATTGCGTTGAATACAGCCCTTCGTATGTTCACACGAAGTGTTGTCATCAAGACACGAGTTGAAGATCTTCAGTTGGGAGTTGAAAGCTATCAGAGGAAGCTCAATTTAACCCGTCCTGTGAATCAAGTGTTACCTCAACATGTAGCAAGATGTCCTTATACCGGCATTTCTGTTCCGAATTCCGGCATCTTCTACTTAAACAGTCGAGGTTTGATGAAGTTTATGAGGGTGGGGGAGCTCCACAAGTATAGTGATGGCACTCTTATACAAGTCAGAGACAAGTTGGAGCATCTGAACTCGGGTGGAACTTTGCCAGAAATGACGGAGGATTGGCATCCAGGTTACCGGCAGATGGCAAAGTATGTCATCAAGAAGATCGATCAGAAGCTCCGTGAACGTAGATTGATGAGGAGCTTGGAAAGATTTGTGGGTGGTAGACCATATGGAGTGCACTACAGGACACTGCAACGATCCATCTGAAGGGTCGTACATTTCAGGTCACTCTATATTGGTATTATTTGTGAATAAGTATATTTGTGAATAATGTGCTTTAATGGCTTGTTGTAGTGTTAAGGTATGATAATTTTTCAAGAATTTCTCACGAGATTCTAAATCTTTCAAAATATATCATACTAAAGCACTACAACTATCCCTTATTAACTTAAGGGGGAGCAATCATGTGTTCTATGGCCAAACATCAATTTCATTTTTACCCAAAGACCGGTTAATCCATTCAATATCCCAAATATTAATGGTTAACATTTTGGATAAGGGGAGAAAATGGGATTAAGGAGACTTAAGTGATACTTGGCTAAAAGATGAAAAAGACTTAACGATAATCCAACTTAATATGTGTTAAGCACGTGTTAAGGGGGAGCGTTTTTGATGAACAAAACACCTAAGGTACAAAACTTTTGATTTTAATATCACAAGTACCTTATGTGATTTTCAATGATTTTTCATGGTGGCAATTCCTTCCCAAAACACGCTTAATTCACGACGGATGTGGTGACAAAAGGGTGGTAGGAATAGGTTTAGTCCAATGATTCATCAGAGCCGATGGAATCTTCCCAAGGACAATTCCCTAGTTAGAATTAGAAGTCCTAGGAAAAATGGAGAAAGAATGTGAACGTAGCTGAATGCCGACCAAGTACTTAAGCTAGCACTGGAACAATCACAACAAGGTGCTAGTGATGACGTATTGGTAAGCATTGAAGGGGTTGAAGAATGAAAAAGAATTGTAAAGATAAAGGGTGTAAAGAAAGAAGCCCTCCTTACAACTTTAGGCAGAAACCGGGTCAATACATATGCTATTGAGGTCATTTTTGCTAATGATTCTCGGTATTGAAGAAAGACATCATGGACCCAGTGATGCAATGCACAACCCTTCCCCAGCTAACTCAAATATCTCTCAAAAGGTATTTGTTTTAATCACACGGAGATCAACACGTTATCTACTGGTTTATTCACTCCGAATAGACTGGTATTGAAAAGGTGGCACTCCTCTCCAGCCATCGCTCACTAAATCAAAACGCACAATCGAGTCTAGAGCCAAGAGATCATCAAAAGTCTCATTAGGACACTTTCCATTTATTCCTTGCTTTCTCACACACTGTGAAAAGTAAGAGATTTTCATGAGTCCTACGCAGTATTCCTGTAATATTGCCAGAACATCCGAGTAATACGCAAGTATTACAATGAAGATGGAAATCCTGCTTGAGCCAACATCAAACAAGCTCATGGTAGGTTACACGTGCGGTTCTTTTAGAACCAATCTTGTGAAAAACTGGAAGGTAACAGTGGTTTAATTCTTAATTGAACTTAAACTCGTTCCAGGCCTCTTCGCATTATCATATGATCTTGCCAGAACACTCAGAGTGACTCTTTATTGACCACAGTGACGAGTGGAAATCCTTCTAGTGTCAACATCAAACAGCACTTGGTAGGTAACGCGCAAGATTCTTTATGAATTGAGCTCGTGACAACTGGAAAGCAACGATGGTGAAAATCTTAATTGAAATTCACTTGTTCCAGGTTTCATGAATTGACGGCTTTTAATCACAAGGATAACTTATCCAAGTGATTCACTCTTTATGTTCGCAGTCAGCTTTGGACGGTCGAATAAAGAGAATGGGTTTACCCGCGAAATCCTGTCAGGAAGTTACTTAATTGAAACTATCCGTCACGGGTACGATATCTAATATCGTCCAACGGTCTTCACCGACCGGAGGTAAAATGCTACCGAATTAGAATAAAATGTTCAAAGCCATTTTATTCGTGTCGTTGCTGTGTACCTGTTAAAGACGGTGGCGTTGCTGTGTACCTGTTGAAGACGGTGGCGTTGCTGTGTACCAGTGAAGACGGTGGTGTTGCGGTGTACCTGTAAAAGTCGTTCCCACATGCTTATGTCTTTTCCAACAAAGTTCAGCAAAAATTCAAGAAAGTACAAGATAAAGTCTTCCGCTGTACCAAACTCTGAAGCTTTCGAGAATTCAACAAAAAGACGTAAGTGTGTGGAACATGAAGTCACGAGGAGGCAAAGTTCACAAGAAAGGCAAAGATCGCACGTGAAAGGCCAAAGAACAATGCTCTCAAGTCAAAGCCAAAAAGATCAAATCAACATATTCACAACAAAAGAAAGAAAAGAAGAAAAGACTACGAGCTAAAGAACGAAGACTTAGTATAGTATGCTAGGTTTAGAACTTTGTAAACGTGGAGTGACCTCCCTTAGGGGGAGATTGTTAGAAATACGTTTTTACGTATATTAGAAGTTTCGGTCACTCCACAATTATATTCATGTTGTAATAGCTCGTAGTTAGATAATAGTTGTTAGTTACTTATTAACTTAAGTAAGAACCGGTCCATGGGCTTGTCATGGACCGGCCCAAGCCCAATGTTTGGCTTGGACTATAAATACCCCTTTCCACTAAGGAAAGGGGTTGGTTGTTGTTTCATTCACATTTCATAGTAATAAAATCTTCCATATATTTCTCTCACTTTCTCTCTCTAGTTTCTCTCACTAGAAAAACATCAACCCACTTCATAGATTCATAGGTTATCAATTTCTACAAGTAAGGATAGAGACGACAATGTATTTTCTATTATTATCTTTACCTAGAATAGTTGATTCGTAGCTTATTGTACAAGACTTCTTGATCTATAAAAGAAGGTCTTTTAGGTTAAAGTTAATTATCAGTTTTCATAAGTTTTCACAAGTTAAACCTCTTTCATTGTAATCAAGTTCGATCATTCTAATACAAGTGAAAGTTTGTTTAACATCTTTGTGTTTTAGATTAAGTGTTAATTCCGCATAACACTTAGTTACTTTATTCATAAGCAAAGGTTTCTCTACGTGTATTACTTGATCTAATCTCGTATACACAAAGCTTAATTGATCTAAGTTTGGGATCAACAGGTAGCGTTGTCGAAGAGGAAATTGAGGGTTATGACTATATCAAAGTCATGTTTTCTCAAATTGGCTTTGATTGTTTGTTATATATCAAAGAAGCCATTTACCCTCAATTTATCTTGCAGTTCTTTAGCTCATATTCTCTTATCTATAATGATAACAAAATATTTGTTAAGTTCATCATTAATGGTAAACTCATCTGATACTCTCTCGAGGAATTTGGTGAGGCTCTTCGTGTACTATATGTAGGTACTTGTTGTTTCACTGATTCATGGAGACTTGATGCTCTAAATGAGTCTTATGATAGTCTTCCAAATGACACCGAAGAGCTAGACCTTGACCTCATCCTTGATGTCATTACCAAAGGGCGTGGTTCAACCGTTGTACGAAGTATTCACTCTACTAAGCGATCCTTGAATCGCTATGAGATACTCGTAAGCGATCTTAATGATTGTTTGGTCCGATGGGCCGACATTCTTAGGGAAAATGTGTTTTGTCTTGGTGGAAACCGGGATCATATCCCAGCGTGTATGGCACATATGATTTGTTGCATCTTTACAACACCAAGTACAATATTTCATTTTACATTGCTCGACGGATCACCTATGCTCTTTCTAGAACAACCACAAATCTTCCATATGCCATGCTCCTCACTCGTCTTTTAAAAAATGTTGGTGAAGAATTTCCCGAACTTGATCTTTCTCGCTTTCAACTGGTTAACCATGTTATGATGCCTATTCAATAGGTGCAACTACGAAAGCCTAGAAGTGATCGACGTACGAGAAAGAATGAACCACAAAAATCCGATGATGAGGATACTCCTATGTCACCAGGTGATTGATGAGTCCTATTGATCGTTGGGCTCAATGGTTATGAACCATTATATCTAGGTTGATCATCGTTCATATGATAACATAGCGGAAAAGAACAATGATCATGACAAGGTGTTTAGGCACAAAGAACACGAATTAAACAATTGGGATGTTCATTATATTAATAACAAACATCCACTAGACGTGTATACATTGAATCCCACGTCTAGTGCAACACACACTTTAGGTTTACATTGTGGATGGATGATATATTAAACCTACGTCCTATGTTTTCTTTATATACTAGAAAACATAGCTTACAAAGAAAGCTAAAGTAATAAAAAGACTCCAACGGCTTCTTGTATTTAACTTTGGCAAAAGTAGTCCTTATCTTCTTATTTTGTTGTGTTTTGACTTATCAACTCAATAATTCGACCCAACAATCTTCCCCTAGTTGATGATGTCAAAACACTTCTTAAGCATGAATCCTTTGTATGTAGTACATGATCTCCAAGAAGCTTCCCCTTAAGTATAGCACATATTCTTCCCCTTTTTGACACATCAATAGGGAATATGTGAAAGTATGCAATCTTGTAGATTCTCCAAAAGTAGGCTCTGTGTAATGATCCTGAAGAAAAATAAATAAAGTAGTCTTGATGTAGAAGTAGAATACCACAAACCTATGTTCCATGTCTTGTACTATCTATGTGATGAAGAACTTATACCAGATAGAGAAAGAATATAAGTAGACCTCGATCCCTTGTCAATATTCTCATCCTTTGTGAGACACTGAGCACGATAATGTAACTCCTTCAAGTGTTTATGACAAGTCTTCATCACCAACCATGTAAAGCACGAACAAGTTATTGTTAAAGTAAATGGCTGATGTCCACCACTTTAACAATATGATGAAACACAAACTCGCGAAAATCTTCTTCAATCATCAATCTTACCATAAGAATTCTTCCCCTTAAGCTAACACTTCTTCATGAAGAATTTGAATGAAATAACATCTTCATACCATATGTAAAAGTGTTATGCTGAATAACTCTTTTGCAAGGCTATCCCGATTACATAGTTTAAATATCCATCAAATTCCCACGAATAATTGCTAACTCGCTTTAAAATCATTAATCCCTTTCAATATATCCGAGCCATAAATATCATCATGATATTCTGAATTAAACGGAGATTCCATGTACCTTTGTGTGTATTATCCTCCTTTTTGTGTGCTTAAAACGTACCAGTTTTCTCAAACAGAAGCAATCAGTGTGTTACCCGAGATCTTCCTTTGTCCAATATCCGTCCATGTGTATTGCCTGATATCGGACAACACGTATCAGCGTTTGAAGCACATATCTCGGACAACACTGTCAACGCTGTTAGCGTTGACTTATTCCTGTCAGGGTCGAAATATTACTTGTCAGCGTCACATTTAAACCTGTCAGCGTCTATATTAAACCTTGTCAGCGTCTAAGGTTTAAACGTGTCAGCGTTTAATCAGCATCATAATCTGTCAGCGTTGCATTCACTTTTCCTTGTCAACGTTGAACGTACACTCATCAGCGTCTACGCTTAAACTTGTCAGCGTTTAATCTCTTAGAGCAATAAACCACATTCAAAACCGATTTAAACCGTGAATGGGTTTTATCAATGCTTGCAAGTCCACCGTATCTTGTACCATGTGAATGCAAACTTTGTCCACCAATGGAAAATCATGAACCGTGTGAACATAAAGATTTAGACCAATCAAAACATATTTACCGTGTGAACACAAGCTTGTCATGTCTCAAACCATATGAATGCCAAAAAGCCAAACCGTGTGAATGCATTCTGTTCCTCCAATCAATAGCTATTCACCGTGTGAACACAAACATCTTCACCAATGGGAATGAGAGACTCACGGTAATACAATGAAAGAGCATGTAGAGGATCAAAGTATATAATGAATTAGGGTTTTTATCCGTGTGAATGCATGCTAGGTTTAACACAGATCGTGTGAACAGAAGCATGGATAACCAATCAAGATCTTGTTACCGTGTGAACATACTTCCTTAATCTGCTGCTACAACACAACTATGCTACGAACATCCCTTTTTCTGATATAGACACGATCTAGGGTTTTGAACTTTGAGTACTGAAACCCTAATTAGGGTTTATAAATAATCCTAAGATCGTGTATCTTCACACGTTTTAACAGCCACGAACACCATAACATTCTGCTTTTTAGGTAGATCTAGGGTTTGAGAAACCCTAGGTCATGATTTCATGTGAAAGCAGAAAACTGAAAATCTTCCATCAGCCAACTTCGACGCTTAATAACTTTTGCCTGGGGATAAAACTCGACAATCCCTCCGGTGGATGTTTAGATCTATGTATGTAGAACACACATCTAAAATTTCGTGACGATCCAACGGTTCAATCAAAAGTTATGACCTTCTGAATACTGCTGCGCACACAAAAACGTCCAGAAAAATTCAATACGAATTTTTCTTCTTCACGATACACGAACACCTCGTCGGACCTAGATATCATGAGCCTTAGGCTCTTATACCAATTGATGAGTCCTATTGATCGTTGGGCTCAATGGTTATGAACCATTATATCTAGGTTGATCATCGTTCATATGATAACATAGCGGAAAAGAACAATGATCATGACAAGGTGTTTAGGCACAAAGAACACGAATTAAACAATTGGGATGTTCATTATATTAATAACAAACATCCACTAGATGTGTATACATTGAATCCCACGTCTAGTGCAACACACACTTTAGGTTTACATTGTGGATGGATGATATATTAAACCTACGTCCTATGTTTTCTTTATATACTAGAAAACATAGCTTACAAAGAAAGCTAAAGTAATAAAAAGACTCCAACGGCTTATTGTATTTAACTTTGGCAAAAGTAGTCCTTGTCTTCTTATTTTGTTGTGTTTTGACTTATCAACTCAATAATTCGACCCAACAGTGATGGTGATGACGTAGGTAGTAGTGCTCATTTTGGTTCTTCGAGTGACTACACACCATCCATGAACACTTTTATGGACGGGTTAGACCATATTGTTCCCCCTCCTCACTATGCCACTAGTGAACTTCCGGAAAATTTTGGACTTGAGCATGTTTACCGTTCAAATCTTCAAACACGTGGTGAGTTGTATGTAATAGAGTGGAGCAAAGGGGTGCATTCAAGAGCATAGAGAAAATGATCAAGAGCTTTGGCAAAAAGAAGAAATGAGGATCAAATGAAGCTCGGTAATGATTCAAGGTTGACATGTGTGTGAACATGTTATGTAATGTTGAACTATTTCCTTTTATTAGACTTATTTATGTTTCTTGTTTTTTAGGATTTGGTGTTATCTAACTAATACTTTGTATTTGGATTAATATATATTTTAATACAAATTCGTTCATGCTATCGATCTTTCGATGTGCATGACTTTTTGCAATTTATGTGTTTGTTAGATTTCTAGATTTTGGTTAATAGTCTATTTTGGCTTGCTAAATCCTTGTCTAAAACCTAGGATGGTAAAAGTTGCTTGAAATTTACCTTTTTGAAGCCACTGCCCATTGTTCTTTAAATATGGGCAGTTCCTTAGTGATAAAGAACCGTGGCCTTATTTAAGGAACCGCAGGCTCTGGATTCGAAAAAATATTTGCTTTACACTATTTTCTCTAAATTTGTAAAGATTGATAAATTTTTTGCTAAAAACCAGCTTTTCCCAAATTAGCCTACCTAATTTCAATGTTCATCAAAATGATTTCAACCCATTACTAGTTTGGATCATCCTTTCTCCTTCTTAAACCTCCCTTGGATGATCTTCTTCTTCATCCTCTAAGCCTTCTTTCTAAACTTTGACACACAACCATGATGTCCACTAGATCATCGAACTCTTCCTAACCATCCTCATCCAAAAGAAACCTTAAGATCAAGATCAAGTTTCCTAAACTTGGTTCTTCATCTTTTCATACACCCACAAATGAGAGTTCTCTAATTCTTATTTGCTCATCAGCCTCACCACCTCTTGCACCATACAAGACAAGTTCAACTCAAGGTACTAACCATTCACATGGTTCTACCTCCTCTTCATTCCAATCTAGGATGAATGAGTTGTCCTCAACCTTCACTCCTAGTCCTCTCTTGGATGTGAACCCTCAACCTCTTCAAAGCATTCCGATTGTGAATGACATAGTTGATCTATTGGTCACCTCACATTTCACTCCACCAAATTCACCCATCTCACCATTGGAAACCATGCCTCATCCTCCTCCTCCCTCTAACACTCTACTTTTTGGTGTTCATATTTCCAATTTTAGGGGTGATCCATACTTCTTTGGTTTTCTAGAAGCTCATGGTTCAAATTGTCCATGTTGCCTCTATAAGAACTACATCATTCTAAAAATAAGAATGAAGATGTTTGGAATTCATAGGAGGTTGCAAGATTTCATGCTTACTTTGTCTCCATGCCTCTACCTCCTAGGAGATGAATGGTGATTTTCTAAAATAAATGCTTTTAAAAGAAAATCAAACCAATGAAGACTACCTTATCAAGAACTAGTTTAGCTAACTTTGTAATAGTTTGTTGTTATTTAATTTCTTATATTTCCTTTTCCTTAATGAGTTTTCATGAGGATTTTTTATGGATTTAGTCTTTTTGTGTTTTAACCTATGTGCTCACACTAATCAACTTCAATTTATTTAAAATTGAACCTTAATCTATCGCAACCTCTAAACCTTGACTAAAATTGGATCAAAATATTATCTAAATATTTTGTCACCCTTTGTCAAGACACTCTTTGTGAGTGTGTTGCCTTTTATGCAACCAAAGCATAATCTAGTGCTAAAAGAGGTAAAAATCCAAGATTTGCAAAATTTTGAAAGAGTTATGTTTTCTCAAAACTTTGTAAAATTGAATTTTCAAGTCCACTGTATGCGGCTTCTTAAAAGTCGCACGACTCCTTATATTTAAGGAACCACAGGTTCTTTTATAGAACCGCGGACATCAAGCCTATATTTGGCTCGTTTTTGGTCTTTCGTTATTGACCATAATAATTTTCAATTTAACATCCCCAAATTTACACGCAGCGGAATACATCTTTGGGTGCTAAACAATGATACAATAACACATAATTTATAAAGAACGACTCAAAAAGAGACGTTTCAAATTTACCGTTCCTAAAACATTTATCAGAGTAGCGTATTCCCAAGTAATCGTTACCGAAAGATAAGTTAAAACAACATATTAGTTTGTTTTAAAAATGGAACGATAAATAAATCAAAGAGTTTGAACAACATAGCAGTGCACAACTTCATTCCCGTGACCTCCAAGCTTCCACTTCCTGATTACCTAAAATACATGTGAGTAAAACAATCAGCAAAAATGTCGAGTGAATCTATAGGTTTATGTAATCAATTTGAACACAAGCAAAGATTATAAGTTTGTGACATGCTTATAAGCATCAAATAATAATTTGCATCAACAATGATAATTGTATAGAGCATAAATTGCAATAAGCTCATGGAACCGAGCCCTTAAACACTCCTTTTAGAGGTCTGATAAGACAGGAGATTTATTAATTGTCGGTTACCTCCAAATTTTTGGTACATTGCCGCATACCTGACTTCTCAATACAATATGTCCAAACAGTGTGGAGGTCGGGCCTAAGCTTCTGTGACAAGTCCACACAAACTGAACCGGGGCGGCTTCCCCCATAGATCTATTAATTGTACTAGCGGCTAGCCCATCATAAGCTAGTTAACGGTCCATAATTGAGGCTTTAACAAAGGCAATCACTTAATGCAATTTAAAGGCAACCACGGGTCCATTCATAAAAAGACAAGTATACCATAAAATCTTGTGTTCTATGTTTATAAAAATATGTATTCCCCCTCGCGGGTTTTTAAAACAATTTAATGTGCACAAGCGAGGCTATAAACTCACCTTATCCAATAGTGGTAATGAGACGATCGCCGACGATAAATGATGCCTTTCAAACACGAGAACCGCAACCTATCAAATAAGGTGCGTTCATTAATAATAGACTCGAGAAATAAACCATACATAAGAATATAAAAATCGACTCATATAATCACGACAAACTCGAGAGAAAACGATATAAATAACTTCATTATACTCTACTACACATTTACTTAACTATTTTATACTTTTAATAAAGTCCGCCGGTACATACTACATGTACTAGCTTATTTACCCCTTCTAAACTCGTCAACCGTTTATGAAACGACTCAAAAAACTAACTTACTATATATAGAAAGTCCTCCTACAAGTTTATCAAATGAAATTACTTTTAAAGTCCTTTACCCGACTCATTTTCAAACTACAAAATCCGGACAGATTTACGTTAATTTTTCATACAACCGTTTTAACTTATTTAAACGACTCCGTTTACAAAACCGACACTTGGGTTTTAAAGTAAACTCAACCTATAAAATAAACACCTCATTATCAGTAGGTTACATATTTCAAAACTTCCATTTAGAGTCCCCGAGATTTGATCCAAATATCGACAACAACTATTTGTAGTGCCGATACTCGTCTCCCGGTACACGATCATTCAAAACATCATAACTTCGCGCTCGTTTGGAGCTAGAAGCTCTACCTTATATCAAATCGAAGCAAATAAAATTATCTACAACCCTAGGCTATAAGTTAAGCCATTTCCAAAACATAAAAATTCGGATTTTACAGTTTACTTACTGTTATAAAATGACTATTAAAAACTTGTATAAAATCAACTTTTTGATCAAAACCAACCATAGAAATGTTCATTCCTATATCCTAACATCAACATATATGAACCATAACATTTAAATCATCATAAAAATAAAAACCTTTAGATCAAAATGAAGTTTTTAACAAAGTTTTTAGCAAGAACACCATGGATCATGCCAAGAACACCATGCATGATCATGGTTTCTACCTAACATCAAGAAAATAAAAATGGCTTGCATGTAAGAATTTTTCATACCAAAATGATCCTTGATCAAAAATAAGAATGGGTCTAGCTTTGGTTTAGCTTAATTCATCCTCAAACTGAAGTTAATTTGAAAATTGTATGGATTTGGGATGGGGTGTGAGTTTCGGCAATTTAGAGAGAGAGAGAGAGGATGATGAAATTTTTTTTTGGAGTGGAAAATGAATTGTGTGTGTTTCTTTAAACTTTATATATAGTGGGATAGGGAACTTGGTTGCAATTTGGCAATAGTTGTGGCTAAAAATGAAAATAATTAGCTAAAAAGTGGGAAATAATTATTAGTCAATTTTGAAAATATTTACAAGGCTCGGGTTTCGTAAAAATACTTTTTAAAAGTTTAAACGCACACGAAAAATAATAATATAACGACTCGATATGTAATTAAAACGATATCGTCGAAAGTATTAAATATCAAAACGATCGATAATAAAATATAAAATTTTAGGCATCCGTCGGTATCGCGATCACTAGTAGTCCTCGTTGCTCGTCAAAATATTAAAATATTATATTTAATATCGGTTTCAACTTAAACCGTTAAACATAATAATATTTAACGTTATAAAATACTTCAAAATAATAGAAAAATAAAATTAAATTATGACCTTATTTTTACGGGTTTTACATCCTCACCACCTTAAAGGAGCGACGTCCCGGCGCTCAACTCACCTCATACACGAGTTGATCACTACCCGGAAGGATGAGAGCATTCCTTATAAAGAAGTCCACACGTTCCCACGTGAATCTCGATCCACGATCTCCACTGGTTCTTTTACAAAACGTAACTTGTCGTCAAGTTGTATCTCACCAAAAAGGAATAAATAAATCCTTATCCACCAGTCACCCGTCAAGCTCGACACATGAAAATTTTATGCATCACACGAAGCTAATTCGACGACAAGAATAGATGACATGATTTTTGGGTAAGTCCAGTTAAAGGAAAGTTGCAAATTAAAGGATATCCATCGGCCGGATAGCCATGGACACACATAAAAAAGAACTAGCAAGAAAAACTTTTTCGTCATTGAAGGGTGCTCACACGCGGGTCCCTACTCAAAAGATAATACAAAGACACCATCTCACTTTCGCCAACGCGCATTAAAGTCTCAATAAACATCGTCGTTGAAAATCAAAAAGATATTACATAATATGTGTTCTACATGATCGGACGTCATCGGATGATGCCGTCTCAAGTTCTCACAACTTACAATCATTTGACTAGATCACACACCATATAAGTACATAAAAGAAAAGGTCAAACATAAACATCGAGTAGAGATCTCCACCGTTAATCATCGATAAAACCTTGAACGAACCCTTGATAATAACCACTTGATCTCAAGAGTCTTTCCACTTGCGGCGTCGGCTTCAACATACTCCTCGAGGTCGTAACAAATTTATTAACTCCATTCATTAAGATATTCGGTCCTCAATTATTTCACAAGTACACACATAAATCCTGGTGATACTTATCGTTTCTTCTTATACACTGCTTCCCGAGATTCATTTTAAAATCAGAATAAAATAATGATCTTCAATACGAGGAACATAACGAGATAAAATTGAACTCAATAAACGCATAAACGGACAAGATGTGGTAAAATGTGTTAAGGTTGACGATCGACGAGGGATCTCGACTCACGTAGCCGTAAAACATAATAATTCGCAATACTAGAAAAATGAGAGCGAATAATGAATTAAATATTACCATTAAAATAACGTTTGTCACAATTATTCGTCCCGAATTTGGTATTACCTTAAAACTCAATTGAGGTACTTTCTTGATAAGGATGATATATCAAAAATAGGAGTTAAATAGCTTCATAATTTATTTTGGTTGTCTTAAGAAACTTTGAAAGAATGACATGAATTTAATAATTAAACTTGTATTGATGGTTACAATTAGAGAATACAATTTCCAAATTAAATCATTATTAGGAATATAAATTAAACCGATAATTTCATTACATTTAAAGTAAAGTATGATAAGTCAATTATTTCAAAACGTAGAACATAATTTTATTTTAAACATTAGTTTTAGTTATATAGAATATGATGTATAAATATGACCTTTTTCTTATGATAGTTATTTCGATAATTGAAAATCATTGGAAAATGTATAAAAGTTCCATGAAAATTTTATAATACGTTGTAGAAATACATAAAGGTGTTTATTATTTCAAAATAAATATGGGATATATTCGGGTTTCGAAATGTGACAAGATAACAAACGAATACGAATGGAAATAATGGTCAACAATCAGTACGAGATCAACGGTACAAAAGAGAACGAAGCAAATGTCGTATGAATTCTTAAAGAGAATAATAGAATAAAGGCGTTGATGGTAAGACGATAAGAAATAATAGATTAGACAAGTTGTCAATTCTGTTAGTGCGGTCGGTGGTTCACCAATATCAGCTCGTTAACTTAGCGGTGGTCGATACACGATCGGAAATAAGATCCATACAAAAATTTTAATCAAATAAAATTCTTAATAATCACTTGTAATTAAAATAAATCAAATGAACGATGTTAGTGTTTAAAGAGAGAAGTCAAAGCACGGTTCACAAGAGTGGATTTCGAGACAAACGAGAGTGACGGACGTCATCCCGGATATACGGAAATCACTCTAATGATAATTCATTATTCACGTGCGGAGACATTCTAAAGATCTACCCAGTCGTATATAAAGAAGATTGGACAAGAAGGAAGGATAAAACATCGAGACTTTCAAGTCTTTTATCAACAGTCAGTAATTAGACGAACAGTCAAAAGAAATCAGTTATAAGACAAAATGAAGTAACAAGTGGAAAAACAATCATCGAGTAAAAACATACCCGTAAACGTGTAATTCATCCAAGAGAAGGTAAGAAAACATATGCGGATGCATAGAAATTTTACTACTTGCATAAAATATAAAGGTTTTCAAAACTTATTTTCACTTTATTTCATTTTATTTATCTTTATCATAAATAGAAGTAAAAAGTTCTTTATTATCAAGATTTTTAAGGTGACTACTATTCAGCCTAGCATGACTCCTTCTAAATTAGACATAGGTGATCAGGCCATGTATAATTTAGGAATAGCAATGCAGTACTTAGTTTCTTCGAAAAGTATTACGTTTCTTATGTTTATATATAAACCATGCCATTTGTAAAATGGAATTTTTAAAAATAAATAGTTTATAAATTTATAGGATACAAGTAATTTGTGACATACTCAATAAGCAACTTTTAATGTTACAAAAAGTATTTTATAATACCAAAGTAAAAACAACTGGTGAAGATAATCGTAAAACAATATCAGATTTATTTATAAGGTGACATCATGACAACGTATAAAGTAGCCAAAGGTTTGCAAAAAGTAGCAAATAGCAGCTCATAAAACAACCAATGAAATCTTCATGAATTAATAAGGTTTCAAAAGGTTATAAGATTTAGACGAAAACGCCACGAGACACATGATAAGAATGTCGACGAAGAATGTGAAGGTAAAACTTCAAACTCAACCCAAACCAGTGGAAGGTTAGAAGAAAATAAAAATAAAATAACATCGAATGAAAATTGAGTCATATATATATAAAGATTAAATCAATCCATATGTGTATTTTATGTAAGATACTCGACACAACATGCTTTTAAGAAAGTATATTATTTGTTTTCAAATTACACCATTAATCCGGTAATTGCTAATCCTGTAATGTTTCTATTTTTAAACATTTTCACATGCAACTAGTATTCGTTAGTTGTAAAATAATATTCGTTAAAATTTTACGATCTCAAATGAACTCAAAACTTCTTAGAAACGTTTAAAACCCATGTTCTGAATTTTCCATCCAACTTAACTTTTAATATGAGCCGATTTATTAAACCCAATAAACGACATCTCCAAGACTCGGAGTCTAAAGCATTTTGATGCAAAACGACGTTTCAGACGACCTTCTAGTTTTACCCGAGACCTGAAACCCAATATAAAATGACCAAAGTACCCTTGCAAGTTTTGTGCAGGTTTGACTATTGTATTTTAAAAACACAGGTTTTACTTTTAAGTTTTGAACTGTTTATACACCCCTGCAGTTTCTCCATTAAATATATTTTTCGACACTTCCTAACGGCTCAAAATATATACACACATGTCCTGTGGATTTTACAACAATGAAAAATAAATCTCATAACGAGCATCAAATAAAAATATAGCATAATGAATGACAGAAGATGCTTCAAGGTATCCAACATGAAATTTAGGAAGCAAAACGGTGAATGACGTCCATAATCTAGATTTCGAAATGTAAGGTATACAAATCTCCTTGGTGCCACGATTGTCCAAAAACACAAAACATAACGAGAAAAGAATGGAACATTCATAGGTTGCGTTCTGGGAGCAAGAAAGTTAATGAAAGAGGATAATACAAGTTTATAGATGTAAAATCGTATTCCAATATAGCGCCATAATCTAGACGATGATTTATAAAATGACGATAACGTTACCGAGATATAAGCGAACAATACACTTCGGAGTCGATACATATAAATGGGCAACGAATTAAATCTTCTCATGTCGTGTAAAACGATAATAAAAATCAACAAAATATTATGAAAAACCATGATATTATTCAACACGATTTTAAGAAATGTTTCAAAATGTGTGACTCACACGATAGCGGTTAGTCTATTCCAAGGACACATTGAGCTACACAATGGTCTAGAGATTACGTTTCAAGACGTCCAAGCACAAACAACCGGAAGACGATTTGGATATCTATATAAATATCACAAGGGTTAAACAATAAAAGTAACGCGCGCAGATGAAGGTATGTAAGGTCATAATATAAAATTTTTGCAATAAAAGCAATTTAAATACTTCAAAAATAAATACAGAAAGATCTTGAAATTCATTGTATTTATTTAATTTAATCATTAATAAATGATAAACTTTTATCGAAAAGTTTAACGACATAAATATATATCGATAAAGGGATCCTAGATATAAATATATATCCATAATTGGATCATAGTATTTATTTATAAATACTTGCCAATAAGGTATACGTAATAACTCATACTAAAGTGGTAATCCCAGAAGTAGCTTGAACCTGAAGTCACGCGAAGTCCGGTGCACATGACTCTTTGAAAAATAAAAACTGACAGTTATAGTTTAGTTTTTTAAAATAAAGACCTATTTCTCTATAACTCATGGCTCTTGTACCAATCTTTAACACCCCCCAAATTTACACGCAGCGGAATACATCTTTGGGTGCTAAACAATGATACAATAACACATAATTTATAAAGAACGACTAAAAAAGAGACGTTTCAAATTTACCGTTCCTAAAACATTTATCAGAGTAGCGTAGTCCCAAGTAATCGTTACCGAAAGATAAGTTAAAACAACATATTAGTTTGTTTTAAAAATGGAACGATAAATAAATCAAAGAGTTTGAACAACATAGCAGTGCACAACTTCATTCCCGTGACCTCCAAGCTTCCACTTCCTGATTACCTGAAATACATGTGAGTAAAACAATCAGCAAAAATGCCGAGTGAATCTATAGGTTTATGTAATCAATTTGAACACAAGCAAAGATTATAAGTTTGTGGCATGCTTATAAGCATCAAATAATAATTTGCATCAACAATGATAATTGTATAGAGCATAAATTGCAATAAGCTCATGGAACCGAGCCCTTAAACACTCCTTTTAGAGGTTTGATAAGACAGGAGATTTATTAATTGTCGGTTACCTCCAGATTTTTGGTACATTGCCGCATACCTGACATCTCAATACAATATGTCCAAACAGTGTGGAGGTCGGGCCTAAGCTTCTGTGACAAGTCCACACAAACTGAACCGGGGCGGCTTCCCCCATAGATCTATTAATTGTACTAGCGGCTAGCCCATCATAAGCTAGTTAACAGTCCATAATTGAGGCTTTAACAAAAGCAATCACTTAATGCAATTTAAAGGCAACCACGGGTCCATTCATAAAAGGACAAGTATACCATAAAATCTTGTGTTCTAAGTTTATAAAAACATGTATTCCCCCTCCCGGATTTTTAAAACAATTTAATGTGCACAAGCGAGGCTATAGACTCACCTTAGCCAATAGTGGTAATGAGACGATCGCCGACGATAGATTATGCCTTTCAAACACGAGAACCGCAACCTATCAAATAAGGTGCGTTCATTAATAATAGACTCGAGAAATAAACCATACATAAGAATATAAAACTCGACTCATATAATCACGACAAACTGGAGAGAAAACGATATAAATAAATTCATTATACTCTACTACACATTTACTTAACCATTTTATACTTTTAACAAAGTCCGCCGGTACATACTACATGTACTAGCTTATTTATCCCTTCTAAACTCGTCAACCGTTTATGAAACGACTCGATAAACTAACTTACTATATATAGAAAGTCCTCCTACAAGTTTATCAAATAAAATTACTTTTAAAGTCCTTTACCCGACTCATTTTCAAACTACAAAATCCGGACAGATTTACGTTAATTTTTCATACAACCGTTTTAACTTATTTAAACGACTCCGTTTACAATACCGACACTCGGGTTTTAAAGTAAACTCAACCATAAAATAAACACCTCATTATCAGTAGGTTACATATTTCAAAACCCTAGGCTATAAGTTAAGCCATTTTCAAAACATAAAAAGTCGGATTTTACAGTTTACTTACTGTTATAAAATGACTATTAAAAACTTGTATAAAATCAACTTTTTGATCAAAACCAACCATAGAAATGTTCATTCCTATACCCTAACATCAACATATATGAACCATAATATTTAAATCATCATAAAAATAAAAACCTTTAGATCAAAATGAAGTTTTTAACAAGGTTTTTAGCAAGAACACCATGGATCATGCCAAGAACACCATGCATGATCATGGTTTCTACGTACCAACATCAAGAAAATAAAAATGGCTTGCATGTAAGAATTTTTCATACCAAAATGATCCTTGATCAAAAATAAGGATGGGTCTAGCTTTGGTTTAGCTTAATTCATCCTCAAACTGAAGTTAATTTGAAAATTGTATGGATTTGGGATGGGGTGTGAGTTTCGGCAATTTAGAGAGAGAGAGAGAGGATGATGAATTTTTTTTTTGGAGTGGAAAATGAATTGTGTGTGTTTGTTTAAGCTTTATATATAGTGGGGTAGGGACCTTGGTTGTAATTTTGCAATAGTTATGGCTAAAAATGAAAATAGTTAGCTAAAAAGCGGGAAATAATTATCAGTCAATTTTGAAAATATTTACAAGGCTCGGGTTTCGTAAAAGTACTTTTTAAAAGTTTAAACGCACACGAAAAATAATAATATAACGACTCGATACGTAATTAAAACGATATCGTCGAAAGTATTAAATATCGAAACGATCGATAATAAAGTATAAAATTTTAGGCATTCGTCGGTATCGCGATCACTAGTAGTCCTCGTTGCTCGTCAAAATATTAAAATATAATATTTAATATCGGTTTCAACTTAAACCGTTAAACATAATAATATTTAACGTTATAAAATACTTCAAAATAATTGAAAAATAGAATTAAATTATGACCTTATTTTTACGGGTTTTACATTCAAGATTCTTTGTTTGCCAATTTTGGCTAAACATTCCATAAAACCTTTTGTTTTCATTTCAAATCTTTTCCTTTTCTACTTTCTGTAAATTATCTTCTTTTGGGAGTTCTTCTTCTCATCCCTCACAATGTCTAACTCTTCTAATCATAACCTTGACATCTCTTTGTCACAATCTTCTAAACCTAAAGCTTCTTCTTCTAAGCTTACCAAGAAACCGAAAATCTCTGTTCGACCCGTTTGGATCAAGACGAACAATGATCATCATGATTCCTCTTCTCCCAAACCTTACAAGACTTCTTATCCTCTCCTATTGAGTATTGGAATGAGACTTTCTCAATCAATATAATTACCGAAGAAATAGAAGCTCTTCCACCACCACCTAAACCTTGCAACATACCTCATCTCAATGACCTCTTTTCTTTCCAAAATCTCACTAGGCATTATGAAAACAATTCTTATCCATTATCTCCCTCTCCACCACCACCTTCTCATCTTGATGGTCCTCTCCCATCTACCGACTTTGTTTTGCATCATGAAATCTCGTGTGCTTGTTGTCGATTTCAACAAATTGAACTTGTTCATGTGTATGACAAGCTAAATTTTCTTGCATTTCTTCTCACTCGACCTCCTCTCAAAGTATTTGTTCCCGTGAACAAATCTTTGAATGATGCCTCGTCGTCTTATTTTTCCAATTAAAGCACACTTCGTGTATTAGTTGTTTGAGTCAATAAAAACTTAAGCAATCTTGAAGGATTATCACTAATAGAGTAGTTTATTCTTATGTTGTTTATTTTCCTTATTTGTTGTTTTAAATATTCATATTGTGTGTGTGAATATTTCTCTTGTATGTTCTTTCATATTTTTGTAATATGAATGTTATGTGTTATTTTCTTTCCCGCTAATTCTTTACCACACACATTGTTAAGGGTTGATCATGGTTAAAATTTACAATTTTTTTGGGTGATTCCAACAATTATAATTTTCTAACCCTTTGACATATTATCATTTCAATTGGTATGGATGTTTCTTTTCTACATCTATTCCACCAATTGAACTTTGATCATGTCAAAACACCATCCTTCGACATACTTAGCAAATACTTACTTCTAATTTGAGATTTCTTTTCTTCCTCCCTCTCAAGTTACTTAGTAGGTAGTGACTATTTATACATTGGTGTTTCTTTTCTCTCTACTAATATTTGTGTAGCATGTCACCTTAGCTCATTCACTTGGTGCCCCAAGCTGGGGGTAAGCACCAAGGGGGATCTACTAGCAAAGTCAATTCTTCTCTTCTTCAAAGACTTAAGCTAACCTTTTTTCTTGGAAAAAGGAGGAGAAATGGTAGTGATAAACTCGTTAATAATTCGAATAATTTTGTATTTTACATAAATGAGTTTATAGTTTATTGTAATAAAAAAAAGGGAGAGATTGTTAATGCAAAGTAATGCCTAAAAACATTATTAGTGTTAACTAATCTTTCTTAGTTTTAATCACGAAAAATTAAAAAGACATTTATCGTCAAATACAATCATAAGACGAATTATCTAAGAAACACTATCATCAAGGTAATAATCATTTAGGTATTGCACAAACATATCTTAATCATGATTAGTGATCATAAAAATGATTAGTCCTAAACTTACATTTTGTCAAATGTGACAAAAGATTTTTTAATAAACTTTCTTTTTAAGAAAATGTTTTATTAAAATGGAAAATGTAAATTTGAATATGGCATATTCCAAATGCCATAAGAATATCCTTTGATGATAAAAACTTACCTCATATATTACTTCCCCACTAAAAGACAAAAGGAGCGAAGTCTACTCCCACGGCTCCTTAAATACCTACGCGGCTCCTTATTAATAAGGAACCACATGGACAATTAAGGAACCGCGCTCAGAGAGCCGTTGGCTTTTGTCTCCTATAAATAGTGGATCAAATATTCATTTTTTCAAAAACCTTTTTAGACACTCTTTCTGCCATCTTTCTCTTTCTAATTCCTAATAATTTTTAAATGATCACTTAATGTGTTAAATATGTTTACTTATGATTATCCCCTTGATCTCCTTCTTTACTTTGTCCAAAGAGAAGATCACTCACACACTTGTGATGTGATTAAAGATGAAGCCTTGATGAAGATCATCCTCTTCTAAAGATATAGTCATGTTCATCATTTGTTTTATTTGTGTCTTGTGTATGTCCAATGTATTTTTGTATACTTGGATAAGTTGTGTTAATCCATTGTATTAGTGAATACTTGGATTAGTCTTGTGTAAATCCATTGTATGTGTGTATGCTTGGATTTGTCTTGTGTAGATCGAAGTTACATGTGTATACTTGGGTATGTGTTATTGAGTTGTAATAGTTGTGTGTTAGTTCTCACTAAACTATAAAGTGATGTGTGGTTGTGTCTTGTGAAGTTCTCACTTAGCTTCAAAGTAAAGAGTCGTGAAGATTGGTTAGGTTTCGATTAGAAATCGACATCTAGCCTTGTGTCAGAAAATGGTGAAGTAGGCAACATTGTGAAGATTGGTTCTAGCTTTTGATTAGAACTCGACATCTAGCCTTGTGTCAGAAAATGGTGAAGTAGGCGACGTGTGTAGATTGGTCCTAGATAAGATTAGGTCTCTACATTTAGCTTAGTGTCGGAAAATAATGTAAGTGACGTTGTAAGGTTTTCTCCGCCAAGAAGGGAGCTTGTAGATATAGTGGAAATCTCGAGTAATGTGTACTTGAGGAGTGGAGTAGGAACGAAGATAGAGCTTCGTTGCCGAACCACTATAAATCTTGGTGTCTTCCTATTTGGTTGCTTCTTTCCTTATTATTTACTTACTTTCATTATTACATCACATACAACAACTATTTATCATTGTTAATGTATTAGAATTGAACCTAATTATTATGCAACTAGATTTCGGGTAAAAGGTACTTTTGAGACAAATCTAATTGAAATGAATTTTAATTAGGATATAAACCGAAAAGAAACTATTCAACCCCCCCCCCCCCCCCCCTTCTAGTTTCTACATATATGAAACGGCTGGTTTTAAAGAGATTAGAGATATTTTATGTAAATTAGTAATAAGGTGTTGTTATTTCTTGTGGTTTATCAAAAACATCATATATGATACCCCATGTATCATATATGTTACACCTGTCATATATCATATATCATATATCATATATCATATATCTATCATATATGATAAATGAGGTATCATATATGATACATCAAGCTTATACATCAGCTACATAAAAAATACTAATAATGCTGCTTATTCTCACGAAAATAAGCTTATTCATAACTCTGTGATTAATAAAACTCTATAATTCGTTGAAATAAGCTTATAAGCTAGCTTATATTTAATACAATAAATCCAAATAATCTAATTCACAAGCTTATTCATAACTCTCATCTAATTCAAAGCTTATTCAACAAATAACTATATTCACATAAATCACTTGAGAAGTTAGCTTATAAGTAAGAACAATCGATCAAAATAAGCTAATTAAAAGGTTAGAATTAAAATGATAATAAATTAATAATCTTATTCAAAATCAAATAAGCTAAAAATAAGAATAACTTTTATACAATCTTGATGATGTATTCATGCGTGATCATGAATTGTGTTGATTAATTGCTCTAATTAATTGATTCGTGATGGATTTCTAATGATGTTCGTAAGGGATTCGTGATTATAAGCTTCGATTCATCAATTGTAGAGAAAGAAAGTAGATCGGGTAGAGAGAGAAATAAAAAGACGATGTATGGGTGTGGTTTATGAGAAAAAAAGGTGAAAATGGCTTATATAGTGAATGTGTAAAATAACTAAAATACCCTGCAGTGCAAAATGAGAATTTAATCCCAGTCATTAGACGGTAGGGAGATGAAGGGTATTTTAGATAAGTTTAGTATCCAAATGAACTTAAATCTATTATATAAGCTCGTAACCCAGGAAATAAGCTAAAACCACAATAAGTTACTACGAACATAAACGGGTGAAATGATTTACATATTGCATTAGATATCAACGGCCAACCAACAACTGTGATTTTAGGAAGAAATTCCTAGAGTGCATAGTTTGATGAAATGACTAACAGAAACTTTTACAGTTATCAATATTTTAAGCACAACACGTTTCAAAAGCCTTAGAGAACCAATCAGTTTCAACAAAACTGGTGAGCTGATTCATTCGGCATGTATGCGAGCTCAACAATATGCCATTTGCATACATAAAATACACTAGTGGCGATACGAAGAGGAATGGGTTCGTGATATGTGCAGAAGTAAGTATTTCTTCCTCGCGCAATACTTTCTTTTGCTTTAATCTAATTGATATTGTTGATGCACACTTTCGAGTTTTCACAACGAAATGAAAAGTACTATACTGCAGTATTATTAGTGACAATTTACATGAATGTCATTAATGAAATCTTTTTTGTATATCTTAAAATATTGTTCCAAAATACTGTATAGTTCTCTTTACGCACAGTGTTATGCAAACTATGTAGAAACAAAACATGCAAATCTTGAAAACGTGCTTTTCTGGTGCCAAAACGAATTAACGATGCTTATCTCCGTCTTCATGGCTAAAGGGTAATGGCACTGACTTGACAGCTCGAAACTTTCCAACATTGTTGAGATGCTCATTCTCCAACCTGAATTATTTACTATAATGTTAGATTATGTTTTCATAATATTGCGTTTATTTATTCAGTATTTATAGTTAGGGTTCAACTACTAGACCTGAAAAAATTCCATATGCCACGCCGAATAATCTCCAAACATGCAATTATTGCAATCATGGCATTTTTATGCAGGAAAGGGGCATCATTGATACCGAGTACTGTTTGCATCCAGGCAAGTCTCAGTATCACATTCAATACCTGAAGGTTAGCTCATGTAAATTAAAATATGAGAGTTTATAAAATTGACGGATCGAGCATCATATCATATGCACTGGGGATATCTATTAATTAAGATCCGTAATTACCATTGCTATGAAGTAGATGGACCGTTTAGGCAAAATGAGCTTATCTCTTAACCACGGATTGTTAGAATTCCTGCATAGCAGACCCCAATCCTTCACTATGTCCCAATATGTACTGAATATTGTTGCAAATCCTGAGGTAGAAAATGCGATAATTTGCAAGGTCATCCCTTTCTTTTGACTATGAATTGTTCTTGCAACAACGGCAACAATGGTGGAAAAGTATTTAACTGCATTCAGAGCTTGTGTTGTATCATTCCCTTCACACAAGCGGCGTAGGCACTATAATCCATGTAGACAACACTTACGAATAGTTATATTAGTTACAAGTTGACAATGCATTTTAGATCATATATGTACCTGTAGGAATCGAATCCAATATGGGATAACCGCAATAACTATATAAATAATATCATAAACATCGCTATTGAGGCAAGTTTTTGCGTCCCTTTTCTTGAAATCCCCCCAACCATAGTAGCATACATAAAACTGCAAATTCCTCAATAACTGAACCTGTAAACGTAAAAAGAAAAAAATTAGCAAATGATATTTGGTTCACTGATGATGTATGATTAATATTTGCAGCTGGTTGTGACTCTTACCTGACTAGTAAATTGATCAGCTAAAAAGAAATCAGGTAAAGTGACTGTATAAAAAGGAGCACAAATGCAGTGCCATAAACAGACCAAAAGGAAGAAACGGTTTGCGCGATAGAAGATGTTAAATGGACAGAATGCTATCAAAAGCACAAGCTGCAAGACATAGTTTACAGTTAGCTTAAAAATATGCATACTTAAATACTTGAAAATACAGAGGCAATAGAGAATATTCTTACAATGACCAAGCCCAGCGGGACTAATTCGGTTAAAGCTTTGTAACTTTGTGTATTCTCATCCAGTTTCATTTCAAGGTTTGAGAGTATCCCTGCAAGAGTGAGTACAGATAGCCCAGAACCAACTAGTAGGACTTCTTTAAAACCCAATTGTGTACCCGCTTTGAATCCAAATATAAAAGAGTAATTGACTCGATAACGCGTCCAATAATATACATTTCCAGCATACATCAACAGATGCAAGACTAGAAATCCAAACAAGCTGTATAGTGGAAATATGGTATCCATGTACTGAGTTCGATTTACATTCTTAAGAAGATGTCTAGCACGTATACGTACAATAATTGCCACCACAAGTGCTAAAGAGCATCCAAAGAAGCAACCTGCACGGGTAGATACATTCGTGAGTATTACTATACAAGTCAATATAAGTTTATATCACAGAATGCTCAAAACTTACCCACGAAAAAAGTTACCCTATGTCTCTCTCTTTTAGATTTAGGCCTTAACGTGTTCATAGCCTGATGACGATTCCCATTACAGAAATGCTTTACAAATGCTGCTTCTACTCTATCTTTGAGCTTAGCAACCTGAATCAATTCTTGATCAAATATTGAACCTGCCATTATCTGTTCATAAAGATCAAATGCAATTACTTATAATTTAGTAATTTACCTCATCAGATTGGCTCAAGTAAGATTCTTCAATCATTTGTAAGTACGCATCTGATGCATTTCTTGATGTGATCTGCACGAAGAACTCAGGTAAGCAGTTGGAACGCTGTAGGACACATATGAGGAAAACAAGACGAACCCCTAACCTTATCATACTTCTTCAAAATCTTAGAGAATGCCAATTGATTCAGGAAGCTGGAATTGAAAAGCAAGATGCAGGTCAATTATATTCTGGAGTCAAAGTTTTATTTCAGATGAAAAAATTGGCTTATTAGCTCTTACGCATAGTTCTTCAGAAACCGAAGCTTTTCATGGAACTCAATGAAAGCCTGCTTCAACTTTCCTTGTGCATCTTTAAGTTCGCTTTTATTGAAATTAAAATCTGATTTTAAAATATGGAAAACACCTTTTATCGTGGATAGTGGTGTTTTGGTCGTGGCATTGATCTTTACTTGATTCAGAACTTCTAAAGAAGCCATATTGTATTCCTTTCCATCACCCGGTCTGCTCTCTTGTTTTTCTTCACTCATCTCGGATTCTTTTATCGTCTCCAATGGATATGAACCTAAAATGCATAACACAATCATTTAATACATTCTTTAACTCAAATTTTATCCATATCCATGTGTGCAATTCATGTTGGTATCCAATAAGATCATGTCGTGTCACCATTAATTGGATATTGGGATGACATGCTCTTATGGCTATGCATATATTGCATACAGTACATATATAGATGTCTTTTATTTATCTACAAACTACCTGTGTTTGTTTGATTAATGAAGGGCGAAACTGCATAAGGATCATTGACTTTAATCCGAAGAGCAATAAGAGCATCCATTTGTATATTCAACTCTTGAGCCTGTTTCACAACTTCCTCAACTTTCTCTCTGTAAAAACTATTAACTTTATTGAACTCATGATCAAGTCTTTTAAAGAAAATAAGTTCAAATTCTCCGCCATCCTCAGAAGACCGAAGAAAAAACGTTTGGTAACTCCTGCTATCGTGATCCCCTTGTTCTTCATCTGCTTGTTGCATTGCACTTACAAGAATGACTTCATCTTCTTTATCTTTTTTAGGACTAGTGTTACCATAACGACTAGTAAGTCCACTAAATGCTCGAAAAAGAGACCCCCTCCTTTTTAAAGAGGCTGGCTTACGTGAATTAACCGGTGTTGACGTAGTCAGCCGACTCCGAAAAATCAAGATTTCTTTTAAAAGAGTCTTGAGATAGTTGTAGTTCATGTATGCTTCTTGCCATTCTGGCACCATTTGTGATACAAACTCTTTTCCAAACTTCATTTTACCAAACAGAAAATACCCACAAAAAAAGGTTTAAAAATGTCCCAGGATCAAACGTATGGAAACTTATAAGGATAAAATGTTGAAGAAGTAAGGAAGAAGAAGATACATATGTTTCATGTTTGTGTTTGATGTGTTCTTGTGTTTTGTTTTCAAATTTTATTACCTTCCGGATTTTAGTAGATCAATTTGCTTATAGCTTTTATAACGTGTTTTTTTCTTCTTCTAAATATCTGCATAGAAGAATTAATCAACAAGAGTTGGTCGGGGTAGGTCTAAGTTGATTTAATTAACAATCTGTATCTACTATCTACTACTAAACGTACTTCATTGTAATATATACATATATTTAGTGGTATTTGGTATTTAGGTTTACGAGGGTTTACGATGATTGATAAGAAAAAAAATTTTGTTTGGTAATGCCGATAGGTTTCTTTATAAACACTTGCTCTCTTTTCTACTACAACTAAACATATATATATATTACACTTGACCCTTTACAAAATAAACAAAATGTAACTATTTGTCTACACCCAACAAACAAAACCGGCCCCTCCTTTTGGTAGCTATATGCCACGATTTTCCTCCATTTTTCTCATGATAAATGTAGTCAACCTAGAAACCCCAAATCCCTCTTTCCTCTGCCTTCTACCCGTCGCCCTCACTACCTTTGTCCCTTCCCAAATCTTTTACTACTAGCTATAGTTCTTAACCTAGTTACTAAACACTTACCTACTAACTAGACTAGAAACAAACCCTAACTAAGCATACTTACCCCATAACTAAGCCACTCTCCCTATATATAGAAGCCACTTCCCCCCCCCCCCCCCCCCCCCCCCCCCCCCCCCTTCCCAGAATACATTTACAAAACACACAATATAAATTTTATCTAGTTTTCTCCCTGTAGTGGTTCAGATGCGACCAAGAAAGAAGAAAACCAAGGGTTGGGTTCATCTAGGATTTGATATTGATTAAGGGTTTCATTAGGGTTCAAACTAAGTTGTATGCATCATGTTAATACATGTATACTTCACCAAATAAAAGCTTGGACTTTCCGTAAGACACACCTCTTATCCTAGTCTTGATCTATATTTGGTTGATATATGCATACTTGCTAAACTTTTCATGATTTTAAAGACAATCTAAACCTAACTATCATTATGAATGTATAACGAGTTGAGTCTACTTATGCATTTCGTGAACCATGCATCAAGTATACTTGCCTTAGTACTTCGTGGGTTATCCCTAACGATGAGGTAAAAGGGGTTTAGGGCTTCAACCCACACGTCACCTAAAGACTCAACTAAACTAAATAGGTTACTCAAAGCTTAAAAGTAAAACAAGAAAACACCATGACCATAATCTACTTGTGCCTTTTGTGTTCTCGTGTGTGTGCTAGTAAACAACTAGGGTTTAAAACTAAGATTTTATTTGTACTTGTGGGTGTGTCGTGTAAAATCTTAACCAATTGTAGACCTAGAGAACCATGAGTTTTGTGTGCATGGTGTGTGTCGTGTGTGTGTTCAAGAGAGTACTTAAGACATAGGGTGTGTATGTACGAACATTTAAGTGAGAGTCACATGTAGTCGTCGTGTACAAGATGTGCCGAATGTATGCTTGTGGTGTGTTGGGGTCTTGAGTGTGTCGTATATGTGTCATGGCCAAAGCACCCAAAATAGTACCAAACCATACCATCAATATAAAAGTAATTCACAAGTAAATTCATAGATTAGCCATCGAGAGTATACTTGAATGTATGCACGTGGGTTACCATTTCATAAAACGTCAATTAACTTGGCACCATGCGTGCATGATTTGCTATTGCGTGTATGTTCACAAGGGGGTGTTCATAAGTGTGTGTTCATGAGTGCGAGTCCTTTGTGCCGTGTGATATTGCATTTACATAGGTGTGTAGTAGTATGCAATGTTTTGAAACCCGGGTTTTAAATTGACCCGGTCGAGTTACCGGGTCCGGGTCAACCCGGGTCGACCCGGGTTAACCCGGTTTTAAAATTTTTTTAATTTTTTTATATTTTTAATAATTAATAAAATTTATATAATAAACCATTAAAACTTCCGAATATTGAGGATATAAATTGTTTACCAACTTATATAAGTATATAAAAATAAAATTTCGTCGCAAATACGTAAAATTTACATATTTTTTTTTGAAAAAAAGGCGAAAAAATCAAAACCCATCCGGGTCTCAAAAACCGTGTTGACCCCGGTCACGCTAAACCTGCTGGGTCAAGCCGGGTTTCGAAAATGTAAAACCCGAGTCAAAATAACCCGTTTTTCCGACCGGAACCGGTCAACCGGTTAACCCGGCCGGGTTGACCCGCGTCTGAGAACATTGGTAGTATGTGTTGTATGCATGCATGAAGGTGTACGAGTAGTAGTAATAGTACTTGCGTCGTGTACGAGACATATAAAACACAAATCGATTCGTATGATCATAGGTGTGTTGTGCGTGTAGCAACGAGGAAAACAAGGCAACAAATAAAAGGCTAAACTGTGTGTGTACGAGACCAGGGGTAGGACACGGAGAGGGAGGGAAGAAAAATTTAAAAGATTTGAATGAGTGTGCTTGTACATGAGTTAGACAAAACCAAAGTGCAAAAGTTCAACTTTTCATTTCTAAAACTAAAACATGTATGTGTGCGTATGAATATTGTGTATGCGTGTGTTATGGCGTTAGATTGAGGAAATGATAGCTTTCTATGCATTCATTTTAAGACAAAACTAACATAACCAAAATCTCAACATTTGCAGTAAAGTCTAATTCGACCCATTGGCACCTCTTCACGCCGTTATTTGAAGATTCAAATGAGCCCCATTTGTAAAACTAAAAAAAATGGTATTAATCTCGACACGAACGAGTTTTTGAAGGTAATTTTTGTTAATTATTTGAATCATTCTAAAACCCAGGGCGTACGTTCTAGAATGCTAGAAAAGTCACTTACTTCAACAATATTTAATCTTATTAATCGACTGACTAGCTCACTTTGACCAATTAATTGAGATACTTAGAGACTTAGCCCAAAGGTGGTATGTATCAAATATTAATGACCTTGTGGCCTTAGTTTCATAATGACCATACGTTTATTTTACGTATTTACAATAAACAAATTATCGGCCCTCAAAGTTGACCCCGTGACCACAACTATTAAACTTGATTCAGGTTTAAAATGCTTTTCTAAATTAAATGCAAGTATATATTATCAACCAAGTGCCTTATATATTTTTATTATGCGTATTTAGCCTAAATGTGATATATTTCATTTAGGTTGCGAGTGAGAGTTTACGCATCGATTCACGTGTTGTGTTTCCTCGTGTCATTACTATATTACTCACTTTACTATTTAATCGAGGTGAGTTTCATAGCCCCGCTCTTACTTGATTTACATATTTTGGGTGAGAAAATTGCTTATTTTTACGGATGAACATATGTGCTAAAACATGATACGTTTTCCTACTAGATGTCTAAGTCTCCGTTATCCAAGTTTCCTTTAGCCTACTATCATAAACTTTTAACTACTTAGTGTAAGCGTGAATGTTATGGATAGATCTATTGGGTTATCCTCCCTATGTAATTATGGTTGTTGGACAAATTAGATACACTTACATTTGATTTCTAACAAATGTCCCGGGATAGACATTTGCTTGGGCTCATATTATATCTTGTCGGTTTGGTTGACGGTTCGTGTCATGAGCTTAGACATATGAATATAAATGTATGCTATATGATTATAATCTTGTATTTGTTATAAGATTATATGTCAGTTGCATGACTAGAATCTTATGGTTCATCACACTATTTAAACATAAACTTATGAACTTACCAACCTTTGTGTTGACGCTTTAGCAATGGAGAGTAATAAAATGTTGTGACTATCTTTTGGAAATTAGAACATCTATGTTATGTCTTTAAAACAATTTTCATTTTGTGATCTTGTGTTAAATGCTTCCGAACATGTTTATCATGATTTAATTAATTAAAACAATTTTTAAATAGTCGTTCTTTATATTTATGTCGTATGGTAGTCATGATAGTCACACCCAATGTATTTACGTACCCTGACAATCTGGGGATGTGACACATAATGACTTTTTGACATTGTTTACTTTCCTGCATTGCCAACTCTCGTTCACGAGATTCCAGCTCCCTATTTATGATCTCCAAAAAGACTTCTCATTCTTCTTTCTTTATTACCATGAGATGTTTGTTGTGCATTACCAGCTCAGAGACCATCAACCTATTTAATGTTTTGTCATTCATACTTAATGGCGATCTCGATTATCATGCCCCTTTCTTCTTTTAAGCTTTCTGTTTGTATTTGCCAATTGGTTGTTGAAGGTAATTCACCTCATCTTCATTGTCGTCTCCAATATCTACATGCAAATTGAAACTAGCATTCCTACACTCTGTGTTGAACAAGCTAAATCCAAATGTCTTGTTTCTCTAGGCATCATTTTTGTTTGCGTCAAACTTTAAAACTTCATTATCAAACCTTTTTGGACTTCTTCTTAAAACCTTCTAACAATGTAGAAGTGTAAACAATACTTTGAATTCAACTTCATAGTCAAGAAGTGTCATTGCGAAGTAATCTTTGTCTCCGCCTCCACTCGCATGCGCCTAACGCTTGAAGTTAGTTGCACTTCACAAAACCAAGCCACGTCTTGGGCGAACCATGCTCCATTTCCCGTTCACCATATTGTACGTTCAATAAAATGTCGAAAACGTACGAAAATGTAGGAAAACAGTAAAAAAAGTTCAAAAATGGTCCAAAACTTGCGACGGTAAAAAATTGTCCAAAACGGTCAACAATAGACGAAAATTGTTGAAAACGGTCAACAACAGACAAAAAACAAACAAAATTATAAAAACGCTGAAAAGGATAAAAACCTGTCAAAAAACGATAAGAGTTGTCGAAAATGGTAAAAAAAAACGTAGGAAAAAGGTAAACAGCAAAAAACGTACGATACATTAAAAACGGACAGAAACTTAAACATGATTCATGTTTAAAATGCTTTTCTAAATTAAATACAGGTATATATTATCAACCAAGTTTCTCGTATACTTTTATTATGCGTATTTAGCCTAAATGCGATATATTTCACGTAGATTGCGAGTAGAGCGTTCACTTACCGATTCACTTGTTGTTTTTCCCCGTGTCATTATTATATTTCCTACTTTGCTATTTAATCGAGGTGAGTTTCATAGCCCCGCTCTTACTTGCTTTATATATTTTGGTGTGAGAACATTGCTTATTTTTACGGATGAACATAAGTGTTAAAACTCGATACGTTTGCCTACTTGATGTCTAAGTCCCCGTTATCCAGGTTTCCTTTAGCCAACTATCATGAACCGTTAATTATTTAGTCTAAGCGCGAATGTTATGGATAGATCTATTGGGGTTTCCATCTCTATCTATTTATGGTTGTTGGCGAAATTAGATACACTTAGGTTTGATTCCTCACAAATATCCTAGGATAGATATTTGCTTGGGCTCTTATTATATCTTGTCGGTTTGGTTGACGCTTCTGTGTCATGAGCTTAGACGTAAGAATTTAAATGTATGCTATATGATTAAAATCTTGTATTTGTTATAAGATTATATGTCAGTTGTCTGACTAGAATCTTATGGTTCATCACACTATTTAAACTTAAACCTATGAACTCACCAACCTTTGTGTTGACGCTTTAGCATTGTTTTTCTCATGTATCAAGACGGATGAGTGACGTTGTTGTGATATGGAGAGTAATAAAATGTTGTGGCTATCTTTCGGAAATTAGAACATCTATGTTATGTATTTAAAACAATGTTCATTTTGTGATCTTGTGTTAAATGCTTCCGAATAAGTTTTTTATGGTTTAATTAATTAAAACGATTTTTAAATAGTTGTTCTTTATATTTATGTGTTATGGTAGTCATGACAATCGCACCCAGTGTATTTACGTACTCTGACAATTTAGGGATGTGACACATAATGTCTTTTTGACATTGTTTACTTTCCTGCATTGCCAACTCTCATTCACGAGATTCCAGCTCCCTATTTCTAATCTCAGAAAAGGCTTCTAATTCTTCTTTCTTTATTGCCATGAGACATTTGTTGTACATTGCCAACTCGGAGAACATCAACCTATTTAATGTTTTGTCATTCATACTTAATGGCGATCTCGATTATCATGCCCCTTTCTTCATTGAAGTTTTCTCTTTGTATATGCCAATTGGTTGTTGAAGTTCATGCACCTCATCTTCATTGTCGTCTCCAACATCCACATGCATATTAAAACTAGCATTCCTACACTCTGTGTTGAATAAGCTGAATCCAAATGTCTTGTTTCTCTGGGCATCATTTTTCTTTGCGCCAAACTTTAAAACTTCATTATCACACCTTTTTGGACTTTTTCCTAAAACATTCTAACAATGGCGAAGTGTACATGATACTTTGAATTCAACTTCATAGTCAAGAAGTGTCGTTGAGAAGTAATCCTCGTCTCCGTCTCCACTCGCATGTGCCTAACGCTTGATGTTAGTTGCACTTCACAAAACCAAGCCACGTCTAGGGCAAACCATGTTCCATTTCCCGTTCACCATATTGTACGTTCAATAAAATGTCAAAAACATACGAAAATGTAGGAAAACAGTAAAAAAACGTTCGAAAATGGTCGAAAACTTGCGACGGTCGAAAATTGTCCAAAATGGTCAACAATCACCAGTACAAAATGTGAAATACGTCACACATCCTAAATTTTGAACAGTCACACTGTCAGATATGTATGTGACAAAACTCACCAGAATCAAATACACAACCACACTTGAACTCCTTATATGTGAGTATTTCGATTTTTCGCTGTCATACGTATAAGTATTGATGTGACTAGCCGCATGTGCTAATTTTACCAGGTCCATCTAGCCACGCACAATTTTACACATGTGACATAATGCAAATTAGTTTGAAGTATTAGCCACAATATACAAACGCGTATGTGACAATTATTTGTTACACACTTGAACAATGTGACCATATTTCATGTTTTGTCACATGAGCTAATTGTGTATATGGTTAAATCATATAGCCTCATTTGTCACATATTATTTAAACGTAACTTCAAATTTTTGCTGCATACTTAGCCACATATGAATTTTTAGTGTGTGACAACTGAAAAGTAAGTTTGAAACGTTAGTCTCCTATAACTATAAGAGTGACCAAGAGTCATATCTGGTGACGCTAAACCGTCCCATGATCATGTGACTACCTGCTTTACAATAGTCATACGATGTCACAAATGTGTATCTAAATGATATTTATGGCCACGTTCTAATGTGATTATGTGTGACCAATACATTCAAAACAGACACATGTGAAATATTCGCGTCACTATGTTTGAGAGCAAAATGTGATCTCAACCTTTATGTTAGTTACATTCAGTGGTCGTGTAGAAAAATTCATGATGCTATACATGGTCACACGAAGTGTTTGTTTATGTGACTAAATTATAGGGATGTTTTGTCATACATTATTTAAGTATCACAAAAATCATGTATATTTGGTCACGTAAGGTACCTTGTGTGTCTAAAGTTTATTTTTGTAAAAGTAAAACACCTAATTTGATTAGATAATATATTTTTGTAAACTAAAACCTATTGATATAAATATTATAACTTGATAGTTGTAATCCCATTAAACCATAATCACAATCCCATCAATGGTCAAACTTAAATATATGGTTGCTGTTATTAGTTTTCACTACTATATGTTTGCATGATTTTCATCTAAAACATTCCATATTTTATTACTGCTGTTACGTAGACAGATTATAAATGTCTAACGTTGTCGAAGTGACTCCAATAACCAACTATAATGTATATATGCAAGATGAAATGGATAGTTTGGTATGTACTCATGTTTTTAAATTCTGCATTCATGTTTATGTGCTATTTATTACATTGGAAAACTGTAAAAATCTTGGTTTTAGTATGAAAGTTGCATACTTAATAATTACATTCATGTATTTGCATTAAATCTGTATTAGGCGTGTGACTTTTGATATTCACTTTCAAGGTGTATAATATTGAACCATTCCAACAATATCAATCACATATCTGAAAAAATTATTTCAAAATATAGTGTTTGGATTATTTTGCAAAAAAAATTAAGTATGCAGCAAAAAGATCTGCAAGTGAAGCCAATATAGAAAGTTCAACTAAGGTCGACAACAAGTAAGTCTGTTTTTAATTAACTTAGTTTGGAATCAATCCATTATATATATATATATATATATATATATATATATATATATATATATATATATATATATATATATATATATAATTTCTAATTAATAAGTATTTGTGTATCAAGAAACAAAAAAGGGAAGACGAACATGATGGTGCCACGAACAAAATTACTGACGTTGATAATCAAGTGAATATGAGTGCAAATAAAACAAAGAATGCTGGCCATTGGGTTTGGGATGATATTCTTGATGAATGTTACTACCCCTTGGAAGCTGAAGATAAAAAAGCTTGGAAAAGGAGATTGAAGAAGAGGCTAGGGTTGAAGCAGCTAGAAAACAACGCGAACATGAGTTGAGAGAATGGCGTGAAGCTGAGTTGAGAGAAAGGCATCAAGCTGAGTTGAGAGAACATAGTGAAGCTGAGTTGAGAGAAGCCGATGCTCTTGGTAGTCCATTTGAAGAATATCCGTCTGAGCCCGAGGAAGAAGTATATGGAGTATACGATATAAAGAATATTGATTATGATAACCTACATTTAGCTTTTAGTGGTGAGAAATCACCTAAATTATGATTTTTAATTTGAAATTACATCTCCTTTATGATGTTTAGGGTACTTCTGTTATGTTTAATGAATGAAATTTTTGTTTTCAGTTCAAACTAATTCATATAATACCGATTCCAACAAGAACAAACTTAGAAAAGTAAAAACTTATCTGAACTCAATAACTAAACAATCAACTTCAATCACAGCATATGTCCTCACAAATATGTATCCATAAACTGCAACCAACATAATGCATAATTGCAAATAGCCTCTACCTAAAACATCCATTAGTCCAACTACCTGAATCCAAAATAAGACCGCATAGATAAACATAAAAAACAAACAAAAGTATTCATAACATTAGCTCTGCTACTCAGCATTATAACAACCTGCTGATTCACTATGCAGGGGTCAATACATACTTAAATAACAAAAATCTTACTATTCACACGAGTACCTAGCACATATCTGACCCAGGTGTTTACTTACAACTATAAATTATGCCCTTTTTATAGGCTACATTTATGTAGAAGTACACAATAGGAAAACATGATAGTAGCACTTGTTAAAGGGAGACCATACTAAATAAATCATGTTGAGAACACACAGAAATATAGCATACTAGTTAAAATGAACGAAAAAACAAATGATTGAATTTTAATTGATATGATCTAAAAAATTAGAATGTTTCATTATAAAACTTTAACATGACATATATAGATCGATTACAGTTTTGGTGACTTTTCATGATCAAATGCTACATGTAACTCGTCATAATCCCAAGCCTCTTTTTCCTCGGCTTCCTTGTCATAATCTGCCTCTGGTTCGTACGGATCATCTTCTTCAAGTCTTCGTATAGCAGCAATTTCTTTCCAATGTTATTCCATCTGTCATAATACGCCTCTAGTTCGTACGGATCCTCTTCTTCATGCCTTCGTATAACAGCAATTTCTTTCCAATGCTATTCCACCATCCGTTTCTTAGCCGCTTCTATCCTCCTCTCATAAAAAAGATAGATTGAAGTTCAGCATAAGTGGAGCATCCACTCAGAACGTACCTGAATAATTCATGTAATTATGAAGTCAAATGTCACAGATAGCTACCAAATACAGTTGTTGATAGTATACACCTAAAAATACAGCCTGTTTGCTCTTGAAGGTATATATCACCATGATTGCATCCTTTTGGTTTATCCGATCCATCAGTTTCCTCCCCAAACATTCTATCAAAATTGTCATCAGTAGTTTCCACTTAGGTAGAAAATAACTTCTCTTCAACCAACCCTTTTTAGTGATTTCTTCAGTATATCCAAGCTCTTTAAAATAATTTTTAGCAAAAGAAAAATCCCCAGGTATAGCCTCATAATCATTAGGGTTTCCCAAATAGTTTAAGCGCATAACACTTCTAAACAATTTTAAACCAATTTTACCATGTATTCCAGCGGTTGTAGAATCAAACTCGATGAATTTCTTATTCTGTGAAGGTTGTCCTGTGAACCAAAACTCCTTTAAAACAATTTGAAATATCATTCCTGGATCTTTAAACAATGCTTCACGAAGCACACATTTTGACAAAAAGTTCATGACTTCATTCCTAGGAATAGATTTGATGACTTCTGGTTTGATCAAGGTAAGATAATTGGCTTTAAATATGATATCCTCTATCGGATAGTTAACATGGATGGATAGGTTTAGGGTGATCTCAACATCTTGTTGTGAAGATGATTCCGCCATTGTTGTTAGTGTGTGTTTTTTAAAGAGAGAGAGATTGTGTGTGTTTAGAGATAAAAGTTTGTAACTGTGATATGAAAATCAAGTTCAAAGGATTTATAAAAAACTTAGAATGATTCTTTGAAAGTGTTTTTTAAAAACGTTTTAAAGAAGTTACAAAACTTTTAGGGTTTCTTTTGAACATTTGTCACAACATCCAGCAGCAGCCACATATTCAGCTTTTGCTGAAGACATGGCAACTGATTATTGCATTTTAGCACTCCAACACACAATTTTGCCACCCAGCAATTGGCAAGCACCCAAAGTGCTTTTCTTTCCAAATTGCATCCAACATAGTCAGAGTCTGAGTACCTTTTGAGATCAAATCTTGAGGACTTGGGGTACCATAGAACTAGACTTGGTGTACCTTTTAGGTATCTGAAGATTCTATTTACAGCAGTAAGGTGTGATTCCATTGGGTTTTCTTGGTACCTTGCACAAAGGCAGGTAGAGAATTGAATGTTAGGTCTGCTTGCTGTTAAATACATGAGTGAACCAATCATACCTCTATACTGAGTCGGTAAGGAGGCCACCAGAGAGGAAGGAAAATTGGCCTATTAAGCGCAGCTAAGCTATCATTGACTAATTGTCCATTAAGATCAGGTCCTAAGTTATTAGGGGGTACCATTGTTGTGTTTACTGATGCACAATTGATATCATACTTCTTCAGCAGATCCTTTATATATTTTTCTTGATTGATAGAGATGCCTTGGTTAGATTGTTTAATCTAAAGACTAAGAAACTATGTGAGTTCTCCCATCATCCTCAACTCAAACTTGCTGGTCATAAGCTTGGAAAATTATTTTCATCGTTCCAAGCTTATTGAACCAAAGATGATGTCATCCACATAAATTTGTACCAGAATGGTGTCAATTATAGATTTATAGATAAACAAGGGGCTATCTATTTTTCATCTGACAAATTTGTGTTCAATGATAAATGTTGAGAGATTTTCATACCATGCCCTTGGGGCTTGCTTCAGTTCATATTAAGCTTTATAAAGCTTGTAGACATGATTTGGGTATTTACTACTCTCAAATACAGGAGGTTGTTTGACATAAACTTCTTCTTGGTCACCATTTTGGAAGGCACTTTTGACATCCATTTGGTAGATGGTGAAGTTCATGTAAGTGGCATAAGCAAAGAAGATTTGTATGGCTTCCATACGTGCTACTGGAGAAAAGGTCTGATCAAAGTCAACACTAGGCTCTTGATTGAATCCTTGAGCCACCAGCCTAGCTTTGTTTTTGGTCACCACATTGGTTTCAACTCTTTTGAGTTTGTAAACCCATTTGTTTCTAGTGGTAGGTTTACCATATGGAAGAGGAACTGATTTTCAGACTTTATTACTTTCAAATTGATTTAGTTTCTCTTGCATGGCATCTACCCATACAGGGTGAGAGAGTGCTTCAGAAATATTTTTGTAGGTTCCATTTCTTAGAGAAAATATGCATAGAGACATTCTTTAGGTGAAGCAACACTTAGTTTCTTACCATAGATCTAGTGACTCTACCTTCTCCAGGATTGCCTATTATGTTCACCAGCTGAATGTAACTATTATTAGTCCAAGATTTTTGTGGAGCTAGTGAATAAGAACTGGTATCATGATGAGAGCCAAAGCTTGGAAGTCCATGACATAGAATTAGAGTTGGACTGTCTCTAGTGTCCACTGAAGGATATTCCATAGACAAAGGTTCAACCATTAGAGGGCTTTTCTCTTATTCAGATGAAATATATCCAAGACCTAGTTCTAACTAGAGTTTTGAAAAAAAGGCCCAGGTTGTTCATTAGAAGCTTGTTGATCATTTTGATCATTGTTTGAGCTTGCTGACCATTTGTTTGAGCTTGCTGACCATTTGTTTAAGACTATTCATTTTGATCAATTTGAAACTGATCATTTAGGAACTGATCATTTTGATCATTTTATTGACAACCATCAGTATTTGATACTGAAGGATTTCCTTTTGTAGGACTTGTCATATCTTCAAATGGATCAATTTGAGGAACTGGATTGCTTGTTTTGATATCTCTGAGAAGGTTCATAGTGTTGAAATTCATCAGATGGATAATTGTGAGATTCATGAATATGAAGTTCATCATCTGATGGATTTGTAAACTTAAGAGCTTTAGAACTTTCATTCAAAGTGATGTGAAAGGTTTCTTCACTGCATTTTCTTCTTGTGTTGAAGACTCTATATGCTTTAGATACTAGTGAGTATCCAAGGAAGTAACCATCATCAGATTTTTCATCAAACTTACCAGGGTGATCCTTGTGATTGTGAATGAATATTAGACACCCAAACACATGTAAGAATGTGATGTTTGGAATTCTCCTCCTAAAGACTTCATAGGGAGTCTTCATGTGTCACTTCATAATTATGGATCTATTTTGAGTGTAGAAAACAATGGCTATAGCATCAGTAAAAAAAATGCTTAGAGAGAACTGATCCAGCAAGCATTATTATTGTTGCTTCAATCAAGGTTTTGTTCCTTCTTTCATCCACACCATTTTGTTCAGGTGTGTAAGGTGATGAGAAACTTTGTGATATTCCTTTGTCATCATAGACCTTGATGAGTGTATGGTTTCTGAATTCAGTGCCATTGTCATTTCTGAGTTGTTTGAAATGAGTGTCATTTTGATTTTCAGCTCTTTTGATGAAAGACATAATGGCATCTGGTTCAATAATGACAAGTGTATATTTTTCATGAAAAATGGCCCTAGGTGATACTGGGCCAAATAAGTCCATGTGAAGTAAATAAAGACTTTCTTTGATTGAGAAAGTTTGTTTTGTTTTGAAACTGGCCCTATGGTGCTTCCTTTTTTCACATGCTGGGCATGGTTTGTCCTTGGAATAGACAAGTGAAGGAAGATCAATAGCAAGATGTTGTTTTGCCCGTAGAGTGGTTGTTGTGAAATTTAGATGTGAGAGCCTCTTATGCTAGAGCCAGTTAGTGATATTTGAAGATCTAGCAAAGAAACATGTCTCTTGAGTAGAGTTCTATTCATGACATAAACATGTTTGACTCTAGGAGCAATCATCACAATTTCATGATTGGGATAGAAGATTATACCTTTTTTGTCATCAAACAAGACTAGGTATTTTGCATCACAAAGTTGACTGATGCTGATGAGGTTATGCTTTAATCCATTTACATATTCTACCCTTGAGAAAACTATACCATTGCATTTCACTGAACAAAATCCTTCAGTAGAAGCTGATGAGTTATCACCAAAAACTAATTTAGGACCTGGTTCCTCCTTATAATTGTGCAGATGACTTTTGGTTACAGTCATATGTCTTGAGTAGCCACTATCCATGTACTAAATAGGCTTCCTGAGATCACACTACACAAGTTAAGTTTTGTTTTGAAACCCACCTTTGATGGGTGGGTGTTTTAGATCTAGAAGGTGTTCTAGATCTAAAAGGTCCTTTTGATGAGGATGATGAATAGGATTGCTCAAAAGAGGAAGGAGAGGTTTGAACAGGATTTGCTTTCTTAGCCTGAAGGGCTTCACCTCTTTTGAACCACTCTATATGATTGTGATCAGATGTAGTGTGGACATTGCTTCCACATGTTTCATAACATTTGGTAATAGAGTTTGGGTTCCTAGATTTGATGCCTCTTCTGAGAGAGATTACTCGATTATATCCATGAGTGTCATGGTCATAAGTTCCACATATGTTACAAACAAGGTAATAGTGACAGTCATCTGAATGATGATTGCCCATACCACAATGAATACATGGTGGGAAAGACATGTTTCGCCTGGAATGGGATGCCTTAGTGTTATGAGCATCAACACTAGTTTTAGCAAGCATATACTCAGTATGTTCACAAGTGTGATGGTCAGTTCTCTCACATTTGGTACAATAAATCACTTTAAGGCAAGTTTCAGTGAGATGGTTGTTTAGAACACAAAACTCACAAGCCCTTTTGAATTGTGTCTTGTATATATAATGTGGAGAGTTTGAGGGTTCATCCCTGAATCAAGTTGGTGTTTGTTGTTGCCTTACTTATAATTTAAGATCATTGATCTCTTGCAGGACAAGTGACATTCTCTCATCTTCCTTAGTTCTAGCATTCTTTAGTTTATTTGATGCAACGGAAGAAGTAGTTACCATATGTGAACCTTCAGCAGGATATGAAGAGTTCTTTGATGTATCGATTTTGACATGCTTGGGAGCACTACTTTTTTATGTTGTGTGAGACTTGATGATTGACAGATTGATTTTGGTCTAGCAGAAGGTTCAGCACCAACTAATTTCTCCAAAGGAGGAAGTGGGGTGCTTACTTCATTCTCTAAAGCATCATTAGAGTCATCTTCAGTAACTGAAGACTCAACATGTGCCGATGAATCAGCATTTGCATGAAACTCGGGGAAAAGGATACGTCTAGTGTCATGATTTGGTAAATTCTCTTCACTTGACCTTACAATGTCAGGGATCGAGCTACCATCTTCATTTTGAGGCTTTTACAAAGACAATATCATGAGAGTTGGTGTTGGAGGATCTTTCAGCACCAAGCATTTTCCTTTTTTAAGCAGGAATTTATTCATTTGATTTACCTTATCAGAGTTTCTAAGCCATGATTTAACAATATCTTTTGCTTCTTTTAGTTCAACTCTTAAAGATTTGTTTTCATCAATGATTTTATTTTTAACTGTTGAAAAGTAAGTAAATCAAGTTTTGCCTCTTTTAGCTCCATTAACTTACTTTCATGATCTTCAAGTTTAAGAACAATTTTATGATATTTTTCAAGAAGACTGTTTCTTTGTTCTTCAACAAATTTGAGATCAATACACAGGTAATCAAAGACAAATTTAATGTCATCCTTATATTCTAATTCAAGAAGAGTTTGTACCTTTTTTATTGTGATATTGACCCATTCACCATTTCGAGCACTTTCTTTGGCCACAACATTAGAGTTTGACCATTCATCATCAGCAAGTTCCATCAGCACTTTCACATTCACAATTTCATCATCATCTGAAGAGACTTCCCCTTCATCCCATTCATAAGCCTTAGCAACAAGTCCCTTGTTGTTTTCTTGTTTGGTGGGCTTTGAGGAAGAGCCTTCAGTACTGATTAGAGCTAGTCTAGCCTTGATCTCTCTATATTTTGCCTCGAATTCTTTTGTTGGCCTTAGTTCAGCCCTGTTTTGCTAAAAAGAAATGAAGAAATTTGTTTTTGTTGAAATGGAGATTGACCAGATGGTCTAGACTGTGTTGGTGAGGGATAAGAAAGAATGGATGTTTTGGAATAACAATCCTTGGCAAAGTGACCAGGCATCCCACATTTAAAACACAGTTTTAGCTGAGGCTTTTTGTGGTGCTGGAGAACCCACCTCCCTTCTTAAAGAACCTTCTATACTTGTACAGAAGAGCTCTTTCATGAAATTCCTCTTGAAGGTCATTCAGATATTCCTCACTAGTTCTTGTGTCTTTTTAATCATCAAGACTATCTTGGTAGTCCTGAATGACAACTTCACTAAAGAAGGCTATTGACAAGGGTGTAGAAATTGTAAGTGCTTTACTCTTGTTGGAGCCTTAGCCTTCAAAAATCTTATAATCTAAGTTTTCTTCATATTTTAGTTTCCCAAAAAGAGAAGCGGGATCACAATCTTTAATGTGATTAGCATTTCGCAAGATTTGGCAAAAACTGAGTCATTTCTTTGGCAATGCATTAACAAAAACTGTGTTGATTTCTAGTTTTTAAAGTTCAACACCATCATTTATTAATTCATTCATCATAGCTTTATATATGGTGAAAGTTTGAGTAAGGATTTCCCCTTCTTTGTTTTTGAAAGTGTTGTACTGAAGCTTTAAGTTCATTATTCTTGTTTCTTTCACATCATAGGGTCCCTCATGATACAATATAAGGTCCTCACATGTAGATTTAGTTGTCTTGCAATTCACAATAGAATTCATTTGGTTATCTGGAAGTATAGACATGATGAGACTTTTGAGACGCTGATCTAGGTTAGCAACTTTTCTCTCATCAGCAATCCAATGTGCTTCAGGTTTTATATTGTCCCCAACCATGGGAACAAATGGACCATTTTTAATGAATCTAAGGAATTAGGGTTCGATTCCAACCATGTGGACAAGGAACCTTTTCTTCCAATTAGTGAAATTTGCTACCTCTAGAACAAGAGCATCATTGAGTTGGCCACCCCTGTACTCTAGGGTTTGTGGTATAACTTGAACCATGTTGTAACTTGATTTTAAAACCTAAAGTGAGCAGTTTAATGAAAAAAATAAGAGTTTAATGAATCAAACTACTCTGATACCACTTCTTGGCCCCGTTTAACTCATTACTACTTATCAACCTTAAGTAGTAACTCGTTAATAAGATTCAAGTGTGTTGTTTTATCAATTAATAAGAACTAAGAACAAATAAAACAACAATACCAATTAACTTTTTAACATACAGACTTTTATTAAAACTCAATAAAGAATCTATAACCCACTTTGTTTGTGGAATAACAATGTGGTTGAATGACAATGTGGGGTGATCTCCTCTACTTAAACTTTCAACCAAAGTCAAGAGTTTAAGTTCCAACCTAAACGTTCATATGCACTTTGGCTATATGGTTTAGTTGGTATCGGGAGAGAAAGGTTAATTAGAGATTCTTATCTTTCTCTTGTAATGGTTAACGGGTTTCTCTCCCAACTGCACTCCTTATATAGGTATTGCAAAAGCTAGGGTTTATAATCACATGTAACCATGCAAGAGTTTATCCAGTGGGTGGTTGATGCCCATGCTGGATAAACAGTACATAGTACAAAATAAACTTAGCTAGAAAAGACAAAGGTTGTACTTATAGCTAACAATACAAGCAACCTTTTTCCTACTTTGACTTAAAGTAAATCTTTTCCCGCCTAATGTAAACCTTTAGAATACTGAACTATCTTCAGCATTCTAGAGGAGATCGACATCATTCAGTTTGGTATTCTCAAGCCAAACTGAACTGAAAGCTATTCTTCAGGACTTGCTCTTCAGCAACTAGACCGCCTAGTCTTTGAAGCAAAGACTCCTTTGTCTTCTAAGTTCTCTAGAAGAGGGAAAGTTGAACATCCTTTAGCAAAACATTCTTTAGTAGGAATCTTTGTTCCTCTGATCATGCTTCAGCAGAGTCACCTTTCTGCTGAAAATGAAACACTTAAGGGGATTTTATATTCAAATCCTAGAGTTGCTTCAGGGTCAGCAAATGCTGACCCAACACCTTCTAACAATGACGAAGTGTAAACGATACTTTGAATTCAAGAAATGTTGTTGCGAAGTAATCTTCGTCTCCGCCTCCACTCGCATGCGTTTAATGCTTGAAGTTAGTTGCACTTCACAAAACCAAGCCACGTCTAGGGTGAACCATGTTGTATTTCCGGTTCACCATATTGTACGTTCAATAAAATTTCGAAAACGTACGAAAATGTAGGAAAACAGTAAAAAACGTTCAAAAATGGTCGAAAACTTACGACGGTCGAAAATTGTCCAGTCGAAAATTGTCCAAAATGGTCAACAATAGATGATAATTGTCGAAAACGGTCGCCAACAGACGAAAAACAAACAAAATTATCAAAAATGCCGAAAAGGATAAAAACCAGTAAAAAACGATAAGAGTTGTCGAAAATGGTAAAAAAACGTACGAAAAAGGTAAACAACAAAAAACGTACGATAATCTGTAAAAACGGACATAAACTTATGAAAGCTATCAAAAATGATGAAACATAGTCGAACACGGAAGAGAACGGACAAAAAAGATTGAAAACATACGAAAATTTTAAAGGAGTGTCGAAAATGGCCGAAAAATTGACCGAAACGGTAAAAAAACTATCCAAAACGGCGTAAAATTGTCAAAAACTGAAGAAACCCGTTAAAAGGGGCCAAAAGCGGAAGATAATCGTGGAAAAAGGTCGATCGATTTTTATTGTTTACGGTCATTTTTGACAGTTTTAGTATGTTTTTAGCTGTCAAAAACGATGAAGTAACAATCGAAAATGATAAAGAAACAATCGAAAACGAAAAAGAATCAGTCGAAAACGACAAAAAAATGTCAAAATAGTTGAAAACATACAAAAATGGACTGACTACGACCCGTTTCGATCGTCTTTCACTGTTTTGCCCGTTTTGAATCGTGACCGTTTTTACCGATTATGCCCGTTCTACAGTTTTCAAAAAATTTCAATCGTTTACGTCCATTTTCGTCTGTTTTCGAACGTTTTCATCTGTTTTCGAATATTTTCGACCGTTTTTAATAGAGACCGCTTTCGACACATTACACCTGTTTTCTACAATATTTAGCCTTTTTTGAAAGTTTTCGACCTTTTACGCCCGTTTTCTACCGTTTCTGACATTTCTCGATCTCTCTAGACTTTTTTCGAATGTTGTCATCTTTTTTCGAATGTTTTCATCCGTTTTCTATTGTTTTCGCTCGTTTTCGACCTTTTTGTCCATTTTTGAATGTTTCCTTTTTCAAATGTTTCCATCCGTTTTTGACTGTTTTCGCCCGTTTTCAATAGACCGTTTTTGACAGTTTTCGTCTGATTACGTCCATTTGTATAGTTTTCGACCGTTTTCCGATTGTTAACTTTCTATCTTTTTCGCATTTTTTCAAATGTTATCTGTTTTTGAAAGTTTCTATTTGTTTTCGACCGCTTCGACCTTTTTCGCCTGTTTTCAACCGATTACTATGGTTTAATCCGCATTCAACCGTTTTCAATTGTTTTTTTATGGTTTTCTTCCTCTTTTCGTTTTGAGACCTTTTTCGCCCGTTTTCGTATGTTTTCATTCTGTTGGAATCGACGACTCCAACAACCCTGAAGATCGATTAGCGGAATCCTAGAACTCTTAAAGAAGATCACAAAGTTGCAACGAATAAAACCCAGAAAACGACACAACACAAAGGTAACCAAACGATTACTTTATTATACCATCGATCGATTACATAGGAAAGAATAAAAGATGCGGTGTGTATTGGCATCACCCCCTCACCTCCTTTTATAGGGTGAGGGGGTCGGTTACAAAGACTACGCAGGACAGGAACACCCATGGCCCAACCTTAGCCGACTACACACTTACCATAAGGACAAGCTTACATCGAAGGTAAATCTCCTAATCTATATTCTAACTAATATTGGTAATAACGCTAACACATTCATTTTCGACAATTTTCGACTGAGACGATCGTTTTTTTATCATTATCATCCATTTGCTCGTTTTTGACAGTTTCATCCGTTTTTAACCAATTTCGTCCATTTTTTAACGCTTGCCCATATTTCGACTATACGAAAACGGTAAAAAAAACGTACGAAAAGGTAAAGAACGAGAAGAAAACAGACGGAAAAAGACAAAAAGGTTCAAAAACGTTAAAAACGAATGAAAATGTATAAACATCAGAAATATTGTTTTTGTCTTCTTATACCTATTCGAAGACTCATCTAAACCTATGTATAATGTTAAGGAGACTCATCTAAACCATGCATGATCCAAATATACTCATCTATACTATTAAAAGAGGCTTGTTAGACCTAACTAAACATATCTATAATATCAACAAAGGAGACTCAACTAAATTCGTCCCCTAAAATTATTTAGCTAGCTAGACCCAAACTTAACCAATATGTCTCAAATTGTCACCTTTAATTTTTCGTTTCGTATCAAGTGAGACGCGTTTCTTTGATGGTGACCGAAATCGACCGACCAAATAAGAGACCGAGTATTACACTCTCTTGTAGAGAGGAATGGAGTGGAAATGAATTATCACACTAAGCAGGAATAAAACTTGATGTTGTATACCCCAAATTAGCATATAAGTGTAACCAAGTTGGCTATACCAAAATATAAGTAAGCTCTACTAATACAATAGTTATACACGTATCCAAAATGTGATATGTTGTTAATTGTTTGTTTTGAAAATAGAAAAAGGAGTGTTTTCGATCGTCTAAAACAAGAGTTTGCTAGCATATTTTTATTACAACTGATCTAGTGTTAAATTTCCATCCAATTTGTTCTTCTTTCTTCTTTCTTTTTTCTTTACTTTGCACTATTATGGTGACAATGTAAATATCGCTTAAATTTTTTTAGGTAAGATTTTAACAAATAATAATGTTGTTAGCAACATGGACACGTACTTTTTTTTGTCTCAATTCACTCGTCCATTATTAACTTTTTTTTTCCAACTTTAACTGTAAATTATTATTTTCTTTTATATATAATAATTAATAAAAATTATATCAATATAAATAAATTTAAAACTCAAGTTATATATATATTTACATATATATATATATATATATATATATATATATATATATATATATATATATATATATATATATATATATATATATATATATATATATATATATATATATATATATATATATATATATATATATATATATATATATATATATATATATATATATATATATATATATATATATATATATATATATATATATATATATATATATATATATATATATATATATATATATATATATATATATATATATATATATATATATATATATATATATATATATATATATATATATATATATATATATATATATATATATATATATAGAGAGAGAGAGAGAGAGAGAGAGAGAGAGTTAGGATCAAATAAGAAGATGAAGTAAAATGAGAAGAATGAGAAGAAAGCACAGCCACACATTTCAGATGCACCTACAAAGTCAGATGCATCTCCCCTTAAAATTCTCCTTCCTTTGTGGAATTTGTGGTCAGGAATTCTTCTTATTCTTCTCATTTTAATTTTTCTTCTTATTGGATCCCTACTCTATATATATATATATATATACATACATATATATATATATAAATATATATATATATATATATATAAATATATATATATATATATATATATATATATATATATATATATATATATATATATATATATATATATATATATATATATATATATATATATATATATATATATATATATATATATATATATATATATATATATATATATATATATATATATATATATATATATATATATATATATATATATATATATATATATATATATATATATATATATATATATATATATATATATATATATATATATATATATATATATATATATATATATATATATATATATATATATATATATATATATATATATATATATATACACTAGTGGCAAAACCCGTCCGATGGACGGGTATAACTTCTGATTATCGTTTTAATTTTTATTGTTTGATAAATATTTTTAAAATTTGTTTTTTAAGATATTTTTGAATGCATTATCAGTTGTGATGACTTGTATTTGTTGCTCAATTTTTTTATAGAATTCATTATTTCTAAGTTCTTTATTTGTGTACATGTTTGTTTGTATTTTTTTGCTATTTAATCTCCAAAATTTTATGTATAAAAAAAGCAATTACAAAAATACATAATTATTAATTGAACTTATTAACAACGTATATAAATTAGTATGCATCCGATTTGATATGAGAAATTAAATTTATTAATTATTAACAAAAACAAAGTATATACTCCAATTTGAGCTGAAAAATAAAATAAAACCTCTTTTGAAATGCACGAAAATATACATTTCAATTAAAACAATAATTTGTTGATTATCTATTCAAAATGAACATCCAATAAATTTTTTTTAAAAAAGTAAACTAATTTACTTACTCATGACACCCATGACAATCAAAGACACCAATGTAATGAGCAAGACACTCATCCAACGCAAGTTCATTGTATGTCGCAATACAACTACCAAAATTTATCACATTTAAACGACTTAAAATCCAGATACGCTCAAAGAATGATAATCCGAGGAAATGAGATTAGCTTAACGCAAGGTCCTTAGCGGTGATTCTTCATTTGCTTTCTACACCTTGATTCATTATAAAACTTATCGTCCATATACATATCTCCTTGGTGAGTTGTTGTCTGAAGTCATTGATTGACTTAAGGTTGTTAGCATTGATTCCTTCCTATGTAATCTTTTTGTCATCATCCCAATACACACCACTTTAATATCGTAGTATCATGGATGAATGTCAACAACATACATATTCGAGTAATACAAATTTTTGAATGGTACTGTTAGAAACATGTTTTGATGGACCGAGTGCATTTAACATACATTTAAGTCTTGCTGAGTCAACTCTCAACTCATAATTTATTAAGAAGAAAGCTTAAGAAATTGGAAAATATGATATTTCTTTAAAATTAACAATATATCGAAAAAATCTATATGATCCTCGGACACTCACGAGAACCGTGGTTCCATCCCTGTATACGGTTATCTTTATCTCGTAACCACAATTTCATATATACGTTATTATGTTGTAATTTTTTTAGTTCAGCAAGCATGCTCCCAGGAAATTAATAATTCTTTCTGAAATTAAAGCATGTTTAAAAATTTTATCCGTACTTATGTAGAGTCCCGACATCAAATATCATCTAAATGACTAATTTTTTACTTTTGTTGGGGTTGAATTGTATTTTAGCGTGTCTCACTTTTGGCAGACTATACATATTGTGGTTGACTGACCCATCGCATGTCAACTGGAAGTTCAAGCACATCACATGCCAACACCTTTCAATATCACATATCTATGTGACCAACATCTAATAATGAGTTTCATTTTATGCAAGGATTCGAAAACGACTAAACAATTCACTTTTGTATGCACTGTCGAGTTAAAACATCATGCGACTTAGATAAAACCGTACCACATTGTCGGATGACAGATTGACAGTTTTATGTGATCCATGTTAAAAAATATGGGAAAAATTCTTGAAATGCCCCAACAACATGTGACCCTTTTTCCTTTTTTGCACCCACCAAATGAGAATTTCCCAAAATGTGTTATGCGACTTTTCCAAAAATAAGAAAAAAAGTTTAATAATTTCCCAAAAATTTACCATTTTTGGAAAAATCACATAAGTTGCATAAGAAATTGTGAGAAATTCTCCTTTGGTGGGTGAAAAAAGGGAAAAAGGGTCACATGTTGGGGCATTTCAAGAATTTTCCCAAAAAATATTATGTTTAGATGTACGCCTGTACAACATACCAAATATCTATATTGCAAATGATACTGGTCAAAACACTTACCGGGTCACAAATATATCAAGTAATAACGTTGGGTTGTCAATCTTGCAAGCTTCCCACTCGCCATCCTCCTCGTCCTAATTTTATGGCTTTACGGATTCAGGCTTCTAGGCCTATTCATCCAATAAATACATAGCTGCATTTTGTACCCAATGGTCAGGTTTAGTGGCATCTGGAACTGGAATATTTTATTGTCGTCTCAATATTCAAGTCTCTTAATATCAGAGGTAAAATTAATCAATAAATTGTTCTGTATATGTGTTTATGGATTCACATAATATATCACACGCATTATTAGTGGCGCAATATTTATGGTAAATAGTAATAATAACAAATACACAGTTTACAATAAGGAAGGTGATTATTTACAGGAGTTTATGGATTAGGCGTCGGATCCGACAAATCCATTTTGCATTGTGGCATGTACCATCAACGATACAACCTCTAATGGATCTGAAAATTTATTTTCTTGGTGGATCTGAAAAGGTGAAATATGAGAAGTCAATAATTATGTGGGAATTTATATACTAAACTATAATGGATTATGTATAAATTCAATGACCTTCCAGAACTGAGATATGAATATAACATCTGCCGCACCAGAGGAATATACATTTCACAAATCCATCCAGATTAGTAAATGTCTCCAGTTATGTTTCTCTATCCATAATGAGCAACATCGGCTCTAACATCAACTTTAAATGTAGCTTAGCAAAAACAGTAAGTTAGTTCAGGTAAAAGGGCATATATTAAGTATTTTTAAGCTATAAATGGTTGTTAATATCTTAATTTTACCAGGCATGATACATAGTTTCCTGTCTTCAACAGTAACAAAGTCCGGATTTGCAACCACCATATGGATTCGTTCAGCTAATGCACACTGCTCCAAAATCTTCTCAAGCTCCTCATGTTGGGAATAAATTAAGGCCAGATCACTTGAACGCTGACAAGAACAACTCAAGCGTTGACAAGAGCAAAGTGAGCGCTAACAGCTTAAGCGTTGACAAGATAAAGTCAAGCGTTGACAGATTGAAGACAAGCACTGATAGAAGATGTGAGCTACACGTTTATTATGTTCTAGAATACTTCTAGTAAGGATAGAAACGACAATGTATTTTCTATGTTTATCTTTACCTAGAATAGTTGATACGTAGCTTATTGTACAAGGCTTCTTAGTCTATAAAAGAAGGCCTTTAGGTTAATGTTCAGTATCAAGTTTTCATTAAGTTTTTTATTCGTAAACATCTTTCATTGTAAGCAAGTTCGACATTCATAATCAAAGTGAAAGTTTTGTTTACATCTTGTGTTCTTGTTTAAGTATTAAATTCCGCATAATACTTAGATTCACAAAGCATATAACAAAGGTTTCTCTACGTGTTATACTTGATCTAATATCGTATACACAAAGCTAATCGATCTAAGTTTGGGATCAACAAGTGGTATCAGAGCTTGTTGAGGAACTTTTGATCTTTGAAGAACACTAGAACGATATACGAACACCAAAACCCTAATTCTCTCAAAACCCTAAAAACATCATGTCTGAAGCAATAACCTCCTCCTCCTCATCCTTACCAAACATCAAGATTCCTATGCTTGATGCAACCAACTTTGACTTATGGAGGTTCAACTTTGAACAATATCTGGGGATCTTTGACTACACACTCTGGGACATCATTGAATATGGAAACTCATTCAATAAAGCTCAAAAGATTCTGAATGCCATTGCAACAAGAACAGCTGTTGAAGGATGTCCTGATGAAGATAAGAAAGAAAAACCTGGAGATGGTAGAGCTGTAAGTGCTGAAGATATTGCAAAGAAAAGGGCTGACATGAAAGCCCTAAATATTCTGAAAGTATCTTTGGGACAAGAAAATCAGCACAAATATAGAAGCTATGAATCTGCTAAGGATCTTTTGGAAGCAATTGAAGTTGCATATGGTGGTAATGCAGAAACTAAGGAAGAAAAGAAAAAGCAACTTCTGCATGATTATGCTGTCTTCAAAGCTCAGCCCAATGAGAAACTGAGCAGTGTGAGAAGCAGATTGCTTGACATCACAAGCAAGTTATCCTTCATGGGGACACAAGTTGGTGATATTGACACCAATGCTACTTTTCTGAAAAGTCTTGGTGAGACATGGAAGATTGAGGCAAGATCTATTCTTGCCAATAATACTCACAAGAGCTCTTCGTTTGATGACATCTACAACAAACTTAGACTGTTGGAAGATGAAACTCTTTCAAGCAAAGCTAGCACCAGCAACATGGCCTTCTTCTCTCATAGTGAAGGTCAATTCAATCAGAAGGACTCTTTTATGCATCCAGTTACTGGATCATCATTTGTCAGCGCTGGAACAAGTCCTGTCAACGTCTCCTTTTCAGACGCTGACACATTCATGAATGACTCCCCAAGAGTTAAACCTGCTGGTTTGGATTTGGATACTGTTTGTGCTTACATTGCTTCTTTTCCCAATGGTTCAGTGATTACATATGAGGACCTTGAGCAGATAAGTGATGAACACTTAGAAGAGATGGACATCAAGTGGAACATGGCTCTTGCTAGTATAAGAGCAAATAGGTGGAATAGAAGGTTCAAGAAGAAGATGACCTTCAATGCTAAAGACACTGCTGGATTTGATAAATCCAAAGTTGAGTGCTACAACTGCCATCGCATGGGGCACTTCATGAGGGAATGCAGATCTCCTAGAAGATCTGATGCTGGTAAACCCTCAAGTCAGGTTGTTAAAGCTCAAGACTCCAAAGCCATGGTTGCAGTTCAAGGAATTGATGGTACTGGATGGGATTGGAGCTATCTGGCTAAGGATGCTGAAGAGGACAAAGCCTTGATTGCTGATATTAAAGAAGAAGAGCATGTTGAATATGCTCTCATGGCGCACTCCTCCTCTTCATCTGATAATGAGGTATATGATGATGCTTTTTGTAGCAAAGGTTGTAGGTTAAACACTGACAGACTTAACAAAGAGGTGTTAAAACTAAAAGAGGATATGAGCACTGAAAGGTGTAAATTGTCCAATTACCAACTAGCTCTTACTGAAACTGAGAAAACCGTTTCTGAATACAAGAAAATGGAATTTGATTTAAAAGATAAGATAAACATCTTAAAACATGAGCTAGAGGGTAGTATGGATATTAGAAATATCATGTCAAAAGTCAATAAAGACCTACAGGCTAAGTTAGATGAGGCCAATAAAAATAAAGATAATGTTGACCTCAAGATTCAAAGATTTGATAGAGCCACCCAAGCCCTAGGAGACTGTGTAGCTAAACAAAGGGATCCTAAGGATATGACTGGGCTTGGGATGAATGAGAATGATTACTCTCTGGTTCCACCACCATCTGGTGACTTCTATGGTGTCCTTAGAAAGGATTTATCTTGGACTGGTATACCAGAATGCCAAGAAGAGGAATTCATTCCTCCACCAAGAGTTGTCACCCCAGTAGAAGAGTATCAACAAAAACTGACTGACCTAAATGAGTGGAAGAAAGCTAACCCTACTTTATTTGTTAAGGGAGGTTTGCTGTGTGAAAGTCCCAATGAATCCCCACCCATTAAGGTTACTCACCCAGCTACTGGTGAAGCTGTTGACCTAGGTTCCAACACTGTTAGAAGACCTACCATTAAATATGCAGAGATGTATAGAAATAATAGGTCACCCAAGAGCCAAGTTAACAATCATGGAACAGGTTTCTTTG